>JAGSPU010001456.1:0-54203 GCA_019321725.1 Paulownia fortunei | reverse complement strand
CTATGAGTAAATAAAATAAAATTTATAATTTAAAATATATATATATTTTATATTTTATTTTGTGTTTTAATTTTTTGAAAATTTTAGTTACAAAGTGTATTTTCTTGTATTGTATTATTTTATTTTGAAAAATATTATTTTGTTAAATTACAATATAACTAAAAAATAGTGTATTCTATTAGTATTTTATTTATTTAATATGAGTAATTTATTGATTTCAATGTTGTGCGTATATTTAGGATTGTGTTCAATATAAAATTTTGTAATTTTATTTATCATTATAATTCATATATGTATTTGTTTTATTTAAATGGTGTATGTGAACAAGCATTTATTATTGATTTACTATGTATATTGTATTACTAAATAATATAAAAGTTGTAATTGAAAAAATGTATACAATGTATATTTTAATTTGTGCTTTAATTTTTTGAAAATTTCAAGTTGCAAAGTGTATTTTATTGCATTGAATTATTTTATTTTGAAAAATAGTATTTTAGATTCAATTCAATATAAGTAAAAAACAGTATATTCTATGACTATTTTATTTATTTAGTATGAGTAATTTATTGATTTGAATGGTGTACGTAAAGTAGTGTGTAGCATTTTATTTATGCAAATAGTGCATGGGTACAAAAATATTATTTCTTTTATTGAGAATGTATATTCCGTATAAATAGTTCATAAAATTATGAAATGGAAATAAACGCCTCTTAGTGTATATATTTGATAATTTATATTTTGTTTATTTAATATGAGTAATTTATTGATTTCAATGTTGTACGTATATTTAGGATTTTGTTCAATATAAAATTTTATAATTTTATTTTTCATTATAATTAATATAAGTATTTTTTTTATTTAAATGTGTATGTGAACAAGTATTTATTATTTATTTACTATGTATATTCTATGAGTAAATAAAATAAAATTTATAAGTTAAAAAATGTATATATTTTATATTTAATTTTGCGTTTTAATTTTTACAAAATTTCAAGTTACAAAGTGTATTTTACTGCATTGTTTTATTTTATTTTGAAAAATATTATTCAGTTAAATTATAATATAACTAAAAAATAGTGTATTATATGAGTATTTTATTTATTTAGTATGATTAATTTATTAATTTGAATGTTCAACGTAAAGTAGTGTGTATCATTTTATTTATTCAAATTGTGCATGGAAACACAAATATTTGTTATTTATTTACAATGTATATTCTATATAAATAATTGATTAAATTATAATATAGAAATAAACTTCTCTTAGTGTATATTTTATATTTTATTATTTTATTTATTTAATATCAGTAATTTTGTTGATTTCAATCGTGTACGTATATTTAGAATTTTGTTCAGTATGAAATTTTGTAATTTTATTTATCATTATAATTAATATAAGTATTTTTCTTATTTAAATGGTGCATGTGAACAAGTATTTATTATTTATTTACTTTGTATATTCTATGAGTAAATAAAATAAAATTTATAATTTAAATATATATATATATTTTATATTTTATTTTGTGTTTTAATTTTTTGAAAATTTTAGTTACAAAGTGTATTTTCTTGTATTGTATTATTTTATTTTGAAAAATATTATTTTGTTAAATTACAATATAACTAAAAAATAGTGTATTCTATTAGTATTTTTTTTATTTAGTATGAGTAATTTATCAATTTGAATGCGTGCACGTAAAGTAGTGTGTATATTTTATTTATGCAAATAGTTCATGTGAACACAAATATTATTATTTATTTACAATGTATATTCTATATAAATAGTTGATTAAATTATGATATAGGAAATAACTTCTCTTAGTGTATATTTTATAATTTTATTAATTATATTTATTTAATATGAGTAATTTATTGATTTCAATTTGTAGTATATTTAGATTGTGTTCAATGTAAAATTTTGTGTATTTTTATTTTATCATTATAATTCATATATGTATTTGTTTTATTTAAATGGTGTATGTGAACAAGCATTTATTATTGATTTACTATGTATATTCTATTACTAAATAATATAAAAGTTATAATTGAAAAAATGTATACATTGTATATTTTATTTTGTGTTTTAATTTTTTAAAATTTCAAGTTGACAAAGTGTATTTTATTGCATTGAATTATTTTATTTTGAAAAATAGTATTTTAGATTCAATTCAATATAATTAAAAAATAGTATATTCTATGACTATTTTATTTATTTAGTATGAGTAATTTATCAATTTGAATGATGCACGTAAAGTAGTGTGTATCATTTTATTTATTTAAATAGTTCATGCGAGCACAAATATTTATTATTTATTTACAATGTATATTTTATATAAATAGTTGATTAAATTATGATATAGGAAATTAACTTCTCTTAGTGTATATATTAGAATTTTATTATGTTATTTATTTAATATGAGTAATTTATTAATTTCAACGTTGTACGTATATTTAGGATTTTGTTCAATATGAAATTTTGTAATTTTATTTATCATTATATGGTATGTGTATTTTTTTTATTTAAATGATGTATGTGAACAAGTATTTATTATTTATTTACTATGTATATTCTATGAGTAAATAAATTAAAATTTATAATTAAAAAAAATATATATTTTATATTTATTTTATTTTTTATTTTTTTGAAAATTTGAAGTTCCAAAGTGTATTTTATTGCATTGTATTATTTTTTTGACAAATATTATTTAGTTAAAATGTCAATATAACTAAAAATAGTGTATTCTATGGTATTTTATTTATTTAGTATGAGTAATTTATTCAATTTGAATGGTGTACGTAAAGTAGTGTGTATCATTTTATTTATGCAAATAGTGCGTGTGAACACAAATATTTATTATTTATTTACAATGTATATTCTATATAATAGTTGATTAAATTATGATATAGGAATTAACTTCTCTTAGTGTATATTTTAGAATTTTATTATTTTATTTATTTAATATGAGTAATTTATTGATTTCAATGTTGTACGTATATTTAGAATTTTGTTCAATATGAAATTTTATAATTTTATTTATCATTATAATTAATATATGTATTTTTTTTTATTAAATGGTGTATGTGAACAAGTATTTATTATTTATTTACTATGTATATTCTATGAGTAAATAATAAAATTTATAATTTAAAAAATGTATATATTTTATATTTTATTTTGGTTTTAATTTTTTTAAAATTTCAAGTTACGAAGTGTATTTTATTGCATTGTATTATTTTTTTTTGAAAAATATTATTTAGTTAAATTACAATATAACTAAAAAATAGTGTATTTTATGAGTATTTTATTTATTTAGTATGAGTAATTTATCAATTTGAATGTTGCACGTAAAGTAGTGTGTATCATTTTATTTATGCAAATAGTGCATGCCAATACAAATATTATTATTTATTTACAATGTATATTCTATATAAATAGTTGATTAAATTATGAATATAGGAAATAAACTTCTGTTAGTGTATATTTTATTATTTTATTATTTTATTTATTTAATATGTGTGATTTATTGATTTCAATGTTGTATGTATATGTAGAATTTTGTTGAATATGAAATTTTGTAATTTTATTCAGCATTATAATTAATATAAGTATTTTTTTATTTAAATGGTGTATGTGAACAAGTATTTATTATTTATTTACTATTTATATTCTATAAGCAATGAAAATAAAATTTATAATTTAAAAAATGTATATACTGTATATTTTATTTTGTGTTTTAGTTTTTTGAAAATTTCAAGTTACAATGTGTATTTTCTTGCATTGTATTATTTTATTTTGAAAATAGTATTTTAGTTACAATTCAATATAACTAAAAAATAGTGCATTCTATGAGTATTTTATTTATTTAGTATGAATATTTATCCATTTGAATGGTGTAGGTAAAGTAGTGTGTATCATTTTATTTATTTAAATAGTGCATGGGAACAAAAATATTATTTTTATTTACAATGTATATTCTATATAAAAAGTTGATAAAATTATGATATTGAAAATAAACGTCTGTTAATATATATTATAGATTTTATTATTTTTTTATTTAATATATGTAATTTATTGATTTCAATGTTGTACGTATATTTAGGATTTTGTTCAATATGAAATTTTGTAATTTTATTTATAATTATAATTAATGTAAGTATTTTTTTATTTAAATGGTGTATGTGAACGAGTATTTATTATTTATTTACTATGTATATTCATGGGTAAATAAAATAAAATTTATTATTTAAAAAATGTATACATTGTATATTTTAATTTTGTTTTTAATTTTTTGAAAATTTCAAGTTACAAAGTGTATTTTTTGCATTGTATTATTTTATTTTAAAAAATAGTATTTTAGTTACAATTCAATATAACTAAAAAATAGTATATTCTACGAGTATTTTATTTATTTAGTATGAGTAATTTATTGATTTGAATTTTGTACGTAAAGTAGTGTGTATCATTTTATTTATTTAAATAGTGCATGCGAATACAAATATTTATTATTTATTTACAATGTATATTCTATATAAATAGTTTATTAAATTATAATATAGAAATAAACTTTGTCTTAGTGTATATTTTAGAATTTTATTATTTTATTTATTTAATATGAGTAATTTATTGATTTCAATGTTGTACGTATAACAAGGATTTTGTTCAATATGAAATTTTGTAATTTTATTTATCATTATAATAATATAAGTATTTTTTTATTTAAATGTTGTAAGTGAACAAGTATTTATTATTTATTTTCTATTTATATTTTATTAGTAATGAAAATAAAATTTATAATTTAAAAATGTAATACTGTATATTTTGGTTTTGAGTTTTAGTTTTTTGAAAATTTCAAGTTACAAAGTGTATTTTCTTGCATTGTATTATTTTATTTTGAAAAATAGTATTTTAGTTACAATTCAATGTAACTAAAAAATATATATTATATTATTAGTATTTTATTTATTTAGTACGAGTAATTTATTGATTTGAATGGTGTATAATAAAAATAGTGTGTATCATTTTATTTATTTAAATAGTGCATGCGAACACAAATATTTATTATTTTATTTAAAATGTATATTCTATTTAAATAGTGGATTAAATTATAATAGGAAATAAACTTCTCTTCTGTATATTTTAGAATTTTATATTTTTATTTATTTAATATGAGTAATTTATTGATTTCGATGTTGTACGTATATTTAGAATTTTGTTCAATAGGAAAATTTGTATATTTTATTTTATAATTAATAAAGTATTTTTTATTTAAATTTGTATTGAATAAGTTTTTGATTTATTTATTTATTACTATGTATATTCTATGAGTAAATAAAATAAAATTTAAAATTTAAAAAATGTATACAATGCGTATTTTAATTTGTGTTTTAATTTATTGAAAATTTCAAGTTACAAAGTGTACTTTCTTGCATTGTATTATTTTATTTTGAAAAATAGTATTTTAGTTACAATTTAATGTAACTAAAAAATAATATATTCTATGAGTATTTTATTTATTTAGTATGAGTAATTTATTGATTTGAATGGTGTATGTAAAGTAGTGTGTATCATTTTATTTATTTAAATAGTGCATTGGAACAAAAATATTATTTTTTTATTTACAATGTATATTCTATATAAAAAGTTGATAAAATTATAATATAGGAAATAAACTTCTCTTACTGTATATTTTAATTTTATTATTTTATTATTTAATATGTGTAATTTATTGATTTCAATGTTGTACGTATATTTAGGATTTTGTTAAATATGAAATTTTGTAATTTTATTTATCATTATAATTAATATAAGTATTTTTTTTTAATTGTTGTATGTGAACAAGTATTTATTATTTATTTCTATTTATATTCTATTAGTTATGAAAATAAAATTTATAATTTAAAAATGTATATACTGTATATTTTGTTTTGAGTTTTAGGTTTTTGAAAATTTCAAGTTACAAAGTGTATTTTCTTGCATTGTATTATTTTATTTTGAAAAATAGTATTTTAGTTACAATTCAATGTAACTAAAAAATAGTATATTGTATGAGTATTTTATTTATTTAGTATGAGTAATTTATTGATTTGAATGGTGTACAAAAAATAGTGTGTATCATTTTATTTATTTAAATAGTGCATGCGAACACAAATATTTATTATTTATTTACAATGTATATTCTATTTAAATAGTGGATTAGATTATAATATAGGAAATAAACTTCTTTCTGTATATTTTAGAATTTTATTATTTTATTTATTTAATATGAGTAATTTATTGATTTCGATATTGTACGTATATTTAGAATTTTGTTCAATATGAAAATTTGTAATTTTATTTATCATTATAATTAATATAAGTATTTTTTTATTTAAATATTGTATGTGAATAAGTATTTATTATTTATTTACTATGTATATATCTATGAGTAAATAAAATAAAATTTAAAATTTAAAAAATGTATACAATGCGTATTTTAATTTGTGTTTTATTTATTGAAAATTTCAAGTTACAAAGTGTACTTTCTTGCGTTGTATTATTATTATTTTTGAAAAATAGTATTTTAGTTACAATTTAATGTAACTAAAAAATAATATATTCTATGAGTATTTTTTTATTTAGTTATGAGTAATTTATTGATTTGAATGGTGTATGTAAAGTAGTGTGTATCATTTTATTTATTTAAATAGTGCATTGAACAAAAATATTATTTTTTTATTATTTACAATGTATATTCTATATAAAAAGTTGATAAAATTATAATATAGGAAATAAACTTCTCTTACTGTATATTTTAAAATTTTATTATTTTATTATTTAATATGTGTAATTTATTGATTTCAATATTGTACGTATATTTAGGATTTTGTTAAATATGAAATTTTGTAATTTTATTTATCATTATAAATAATATAAGTATTTTTTTATTTAATTGTTGTAAGTGAACAAGTATTTATTATTTATTTCCTATTTATATTCTATTAGTTATGAAAATAAAATTTATAATTTAAAAATGTATATACTGTATATTTTGTTTTGAGTTTTAAGGTTTTTGAAAATTTCAAGTTACAAAGTGTATTTTCTTGCATTGTATTATTTTATTTTGAAAAATAGTATTTTAGTTACAATTCAATGTAACTAAAAAATAGTATATTGTATTAGTATTTTATTTATTTAGTACGAGTAATTTATTGATTTGAATGGTGTACAAAAAATAGTGTGTATCATTTTATTTATTTAAATAGTGCATGCGAACACAATATTTTATTATTTATTTACAATGTATATTCTATTTAAATAGTGGATTAGATTATAATATAGGAAATAAACTTCTCTTTCTGTATATTTTAGAATTTTATTATTTTATTTATTTAATGAGTAATTTATTGATTTCGATTTGTACGTATATTTAGAATTTTGTTCAATAGGAAAATTTGTAATTTTATTTATCATTATAATTAATATAAGTATTTTTTTATTTAAATATTGTATGTGAATAAGTATTTATTATTTATTTACTATGTATAATCTATGAGTAAATAAAATAAAATTTAAAATTTAAAAAATGTATACAATGCGTATTTTAATTTGTGTTTTAATTTATTGAAAATTTCAAGTTACAAAGTGTACTTTCTTGCGTTGTATTATTTTATTTTAAAAAATAGTATTTTAGTTACAATTGAATGTAACTAAAAAATAATATATTCTATGAGTATTTTTATTTATTTAGTATGAGTAATTTATTGATTTGAATGGTGTATGTAAAGTAGTGTGTATTATTTTATTTATTTAAATAGTGCATTGGAACAAAAATATTATTTTTTTATTTACAATGTATATTCTATATAAAAATTGATAAAATTATGATATTTAAAATAAACGTCTCTTAGTGTATATTTTAGAACTTTATTATTTTATTTATTTAATATGTGTAATTTATTGATTTTAATGTTGTACGTAATTTTAAGATTTTGTTCAATATGAAATTTTGTAATTTTATTTATCATTATAATTAATATAAGTATTTTTTTATTTAAATGGTGTATGTGAACAAGTATTTATTATTTATTTACTATTTATATTCTATTAGTATTGAAAATAAAATTTATAATTTAGAAAATGTATATACTGTATATTTTATTTTGTGTTTTAGTTTTTTGAAAATTTCAAGTTAAAAAGTGTATTTACTTGTAGTGTATTGTTTTATTTTGAAAAATAGTATTTTAGTTACAATTCAATATAACTAAAAAATAGTATATTCTACGAGTATTTTATTTATTTATTATGAGTAATTTATTGATTTGAATGGTGTACGCAAAGTAGTTTGTATCATTTTATTTATTTAAATAGTGCATGGGAACCAAAATATAATTTATTATTTATAATGTATATTCGATATAAATAGTTTATAAAATTATGATATTGGAAATAAACGTCTCTTAGTGTATATTTTATTATTTTATTTATTTAATATGAGTAATTTATTGATTTCAGTGTTGTACATATATTTAGGATTTTCTTCAATATGAAAATTGTAATTTTATTTATCATTATAATTGAAATAAGTATTTTTTTATTTAAATGTTGTATGTGAACAAGTATTTGTTATTTATTTACTATGTATATTCTATGAGTAAGTAAAATAAAATTTATAATTTAAAAATTGTATACATGTATGTTTTAATTTGTGTTTTAATTTTTTGAAAATTTCAAGTTACAAAGTGTACTTTCTTGCATTGTATTATTTTATTTTAAAAATAATATTTTAGTTACAATTCAATATAACTAAAAAATAGTCTATTGTCAGTATTTTATTTATTTAGTATGAGTAATTTATTGATTTGAATGGTGTACGTAAAGTAGTGTATATCATTTTATTTATTTAAATAGTGCATGCGAACACAAATATTAATTATTTATTTACAATGTATATTCTATATAAATAGTTGATTAAATATAATATAGGAAATAAACTTCTCTTAGTATATATTTTAGAATTTTTTATTTTATTTATTTAATATGAGTAATTTATTGATTTCAATGTTGTAACGTATATTAGGATTTTGTTCAATATGAAATTTTGTAATTTTATTTATCATTATAAATAATATAAGTATTTTTTTATTTAAATGGTGCAAGTGAAAACTTTATTATTTATTTACTATGTATATTCTATGAATAAATAAAATAAAATTTATAATTTAAAAGCTGTATATATTGTATGTTTTAATTTGTGTTTCAATTTTTTGAAAATTTCAAGTTACAAAGTGTATTTTCTTGCATTGTATTATTTTATTTTGAAAAATAGTATTTTAGTTACAATTCAATATAACTAAAAAATAGTCTATTGTCAGTATTTTATTTATTTAGTATGAGTAATTTTTGATTTGAATGGTGTACGTAAAGTAGTGTTATCATTTTATTTATTTAAATAGTGCATGCGAACACAAATATTAATTATTTATTTACAATGTATATTCTATATAAATAGTTGATAAAATTATAACGTAGAAAATAAACTTCTTTTAGTGTATATTTTAGAATTTTATTATTTTATTTATTTAATATGAGTAATTTATTGATTTCAATGTTGTACGTATATTTAGGATTTTGTTCAATATGAAAATTTGTAATTTTATTTATCATTATAATTAATATAAGTATTTTTTTATTTAAATGGTGTATGTGAACAAGTATTTATTATTTATTTACTATTTATATTCTATTAGTGATGAAAATAAAATTTGTAATTTAGAAAATGTATATACTGTATATTTTATTTTATGTTTTAGTTTTTTGAAAATTTCAAGTTAAAAAGTGTATTTTTTTGCATTGTATTATTTTATTTTGAAAAATAGTATTTTAGTTACAATTCTATATAACTAAAAAATAGTATATTCTATGAGTATTTTATTCATTCATATGAGTAATTTATTGATTTGAATGGTGTACGTAAAGTGGTGTGTATCATTTTATTTATTTAAATAGTGCATGGAACAAAAATATAATTATTTATTTACAATGTATATTCGATATAAATAGTTGATAAAATTATGATATTGGAAATAAACGTCTCTTAGTGTATATTTTATTATTTTATTTTTTTTAATATGAGTAATTTATTGATTTCAACGTTGTACGTATATTATGGATTTTGTTCAACATGAAATTTTATAGTTTTATCTATCATTACATTTAATATAAGTATTTTTTTTAAATGGTGTATATGAACAAGTATTTATTATTTTATTTATTATGTTTATTCTATGAGTAAATAAAATAAAATTTATAATTTAAAAAATGTATATATTTTATATTTTATTTGTGTTTTAATTTTTTAAAAATTTCAAGTTACAAAGTGCATTTTCTTGCATTGTATTATTTTATGATAAAAATATTATTTAGTTAAATTACAATATAACTTAAAAATAGTGTATTCTATTTTTATTTTATTAATGGTATGAGTAATTTATTAATTTGAATGGTGCACGTAAAGTAGTGTGTATCATTTTATTTATGCAAATAGTGCAAGCGAACACAAATATTTATTATTTATTTACAATTTATATTCTATATAAATAGTTGATTAAATTATGATAAACGAAATAAACATCTCTTAGTGTATATTTTTGAATTTTATTATTTTATTTATTTAATACGATTATTTTATTGATTTCAATATTGTACGTATATTTAGGATTTTGTTCAATATGAAATTTTGTAATTTTATTTATCATTATAATTAATATAAGTATTTTTTTATTTAAATGGTGTATGAACAAGAATTTTTTATTTATTTACTATATATATTCATGAGTAAATAAAATAAAATTTATTATTTAAAAAAAGTATACATTGTATATTTTAATTTGTGTTTTAATTTTTTGAAAATTTCAAGTTACAAAATGTATTTTCTTGCACTGTATTATTTTATTTTGAAAAATAGTATTTTAGCTACAATTCAATATAACTAAGAAATAGTATATTCTACGAGTATTTTATTTATTTAGTATGAATAATTTATGATTTAAATTTTGTACGTAAAGTAGTGTTTATCATTTTATTTATTTAAGTAGTGCATTGAACAAAAAATATTATTTTATTTATTTACAATGTATATCTATATAAAATGTTATTTAATGATAATATAGGAAATAAACTTCTCTTACTGTAATATTTTAGAATTTTATTATTTTTTTTAATATGTGTAATTTATTGATTTCAAATGTTATGTATATTTAGCTTTTGTTCAAATGAAATTTTTAATTTTATTTATCATTATAAATAATATAAGTATTTTTTTATTTAAATGGTGCATGTGAAAAACTTTTTTTATTTACTATGTATATTCTATGAGTAAATAAAATAAAATTTATAATTAAAAAATTTATACATTGCTATTTAATTTGTGTTTTAATTTTTTGAAAATTTCAAGTTACAAAGTGCACTTTCTTTGCATTATATTATTTTATTTTGAAAAATTATATTTTAGTTACAATTCAATATAACTAAAAAATAGTATATTCTATGAGTATTTTATTATTTAGTATGAGTAATTTATTGATTTGAATGATGTACGTAAAGTAGTGTGTATCATTTTATTTATTTAAATAGTGCATGCCAACGCCAAATATTTATTATTATTACAATGTATATTGTATATAAATAGTTGATTAAATTATAATATAGGAAATAAACTTCTCTTACTGTATATTTTAGAATTTTATTATTTTATTTATTTAATATGTGTAATTTATTGATTTCAATATTGTACGTATATTTAGGATTTTGTTCAATATGAAATTTTGTAATTTTATTTATCATTATAATAATATAAGTATTTTTTTATTTAAATGTTGTAAGTGAACAAGTAATTATTTATTTTCTATTTATATTTTATTAGTAATGAAAATAAAATTTATAATTTTAAAAATGTAAATACTGTATATTTTGTTTTGAGTTTTAGTTTTTTGAAAATTTCAAGTTACAAAGTGTATTTTCTTGCATTGTATTATTTTATTTTGAAAAATAGTATTTTAGTTACAATTCAATGTAACTAAAAAATAGTATATTATATTAGTATTTTATTTATTTAGTACGAGTAATTTATTGATTTGAATGGTGTATAAAAATAGTGTGTATCATTTTATTTATTTAAATAGTGCATGCGAACACAAATATTTATTATTTATTTAAAATGTATATTCTATTTAAATAGTGGATTAAATATAATATAGGAAATAAACTTCTCTTTCTGTATATTTTAGAATTTTATTATTTTATTTATTTAATATGAGTAATTTATTGATTTCGATGTTGTACGTATATTAGAATTTTGTTCAATAGGAAAATTTGTAATTTTATTTATCATTATAATTAATATAAGTATTTTTTTATTTAAATGTTGTATGTGAATAAGTATTTATTATTTATTTACATGTATAATCTATGAGATAAATAATAAAAATTTAAAATTTAAAAAATGTATACAATGCGTATTTTAATTTGTGTTTTAATTTATTGAAAATTTCAAGTTACAAAGTGTACTTTCTTGCGTTGTATTATTTTATTTTGAAAAATAGTATTTTAGTTACAATTTAATGTAACTAAAAAATAATATATTCTATGAGTATTTTATTTATTTAGTATGAGTAATTTATTGATTTGAATGGTGTATGTAAAGTAGTGTGTATCATTTTATTTATTTAAATAGTGCATTGGAACAAAAATATTATTTTTTTATTTACAATGTATATTCTATATAAAAAGTTGATAAAATTATAATATAGGAAATAAACTTCTCTTACTGTATATTTTAAAATTTTATTATTTTATTATTTAATATGTGTAATTTATTGATTTCAATATGTACGTATATTAGATTTTGTTAAATATGAAATTTTGTAATTTTATTTATCATTATAATAATAATAAGTATTTTTTTATTTAATTGTTGTAAGTGAACAAGTATTTATTATTTATTTCCTATTTATATTCTATTAGTTATGAAAATAAAATTTATAATTTTAAAAATGTATATACTGTATATTTTGTTTTGAGTTTTAGGTTTTTGAAAATTTCAAGTTACAAAGTGTATTTTCTTGCATTGTATTATATTTATTTTGAAAAATAGTATTTTAGTTACAATTCAATGTAACTAAAAAATAGTATATTGTATTAGTATTTTATTTATTTAGTACGAGTAATTTATTGATTTGAATGGTGTACAAAAAATAGTGTGTATCATTTTATTTATTTAAATAGTGCATGCGAACACAAATTTATTTTATATTTACAATGTATATTCTATTTAAATAGTGGATTAGATTATAATATAGGAAATAAACTTCTCTTTCTGTATATTTTAGAATTTTATTATTTTATTTATTTAATATGAGTAATTTATTGATTTCGATTGTACGTATATTTTAGAATTTTGTTCAATAGGAAAATTGTAATTTTATTTATCATTATAATAATATAAGTATTTTTTTATTTAAATATTGTATGTGAATAAGTATTTATTATTTATTTACTATGTATAATCTATGAGTAAATAAAATAAAATTTAAAATTTAAAAAATGTATACAATGCGTATTTTAATTTGTGTTTTAATTTATTGAAAATTTCAAGTTACAAAGTGTACTTTCTTGCGTTGTATATATTTTATTTTAAAAAATAGTATTTTAGTTACAATTGAATGTAACTAAAAATAATATATTCTATGAGTATTTTATTTATTTAGTATGAGTAATTTATTGATTTGAATGGTGTATGTAAAGTAGTGTGTATTATTTTATTTATTTAAATAGTGCATTGGAACAAAAATATATTTTTTTATTACAATGTATATTCTATATAAAAAATTGATAAAATTATGATATTTAAAATAAACGTCTCTTAGTGTTATATTTAGAACTTTATTATTTTATTTATTTAATATGTGTAATTTATTGATTTTAATGTTGTACGTATATTTAAGATTTTGTTCAATATGAAATTTTGTATTTTATTTATCATTATAATTAATATAAGTATTTTTTTATTTAAATGGTGTATGTGAACAAGTATTTATTATTTATTTACTATTTATATTCTATTAGTATTGAAAATTTTATATTTAGAAAATGTATATACTGTATATTTTATTTTGTGTTTTATTTTTTGAAAATTTCAAGTTAAAAAGTGTATTTACTTGTAGTGTATTGTTTTATTTTGAAAAATAGTATTTTAGTTACAATTCAATATAACTAAAAAATAGTATATTCTACGAGTATTTTATTTATTTAATATGAGTAATTTATTGATTTGAATGGTGTACGCAAAGTAGTTTGTATCATTTTATTTATTTAAATAGTGCATGGGAACCAAAATATAATTTATTTATTTATAATGTATATTCGATATAAATAGTTTATAAAATTATGATATTGGAAATAAACGTCTCTTAGTGTATATTTTATTATTTTATTTATTAATATGAGTAATTTATTGATTTCAGTGTTGTACATATATTTAGGATTTTCTTCAATATGAAAATTTGTAATTTTATTTATCATTATAATTAATATAAGTATTTTTTTATTTAAATATTGTATGTGAATAAGTATTTATTATTTATTTACTATGTATAATCTATGAGTAAATAAAATAAAATTTAAAATTTAAAAAATGTATACAATGCGTATTTTAATTTGTGTTTTAATTTATTGAAAATTTCAAGTTACAAAGTGTACTTTCTTGCGTTGTATTATTTTATTTTAAAAAATAGTATTTTAGTTACAATTGAATGTAACTAAAAATAATATATTCTATGAGTATTTTATTTATTTAGTATGAGTAATTTATTGATTTGAATGGTGTATGTAAAGTAGTGTGTATTATTTTATTTATTTAAATAGTGCATTGGAACAAAAATATTTTTTTATTTACAATGTATATTCTATATAAAAAATTGATAAAATTATGATATTTAAAATAAACGTCTCTTAGTGTATATTTTAAACTTTATTATTTTATTTATTTAATATGTGTAATTTATTGATTTTAATGTTGTACGTATATTTAAGATTTTGTTCAATATGAAATTTTGTAATTTTATTTATCATTATAATTAATATAAGTATTTTTTTATTTAAATGGTGTATGTGAACAAGTATTTATTATTTATTTACTATTTATATTCTATTAGTATTGAAAATAAAATTTATAATTTAGAAAATGTATATACTGTATATTTTATTTTGTGTTTTTTTTTGAAAATTTCAAGTTAAAAAGTGTATTTACTTGTATTATTTTATTTTGAAAAATAGTATTTTAGTTACAATTCAATATAACTAAAAAATAGTATATTCTACGAGTATTTTATTTATTTAATATGAGTAATTTATTGATTTGAATGGTGTACGCAAAGTAGTTTGTATCATTTTATTTATTTAAATAGTGCATGGGAACCAAAATATAATTTATTTATTTATAATGTATATTCGATATAAATAGTTTATAAAATTATGATATTGGAAATAAACGTCTCTTAGTGTATATTTTATTATTTTATTTATTTAATATGAGTATTTATTGATTTCAGTGTTGTACATATATTTAGGATTTTCTTCAATATGAAAATTTGATATTTATTTATCATTATATTGAAATAAGTATTTTTTTATTTAAATGTTGTATGTGAACAAGTATTTGTTATTTATTTACTATGTATATTCTATGAGTAAGTAAAATAAAATTTATAATTTTAAAATTGTATACATGTATGTTTTAATTTGTGTTTTAATTTTTTGAAAATTTCAAGTTACAAAGTGTACTTTCTTGCATTGTATTATTTTATTTTAAAAAATAATATTTTAGTTACAATTCAATATAACTAAAAAATAGTCTATGTCAGTATTTTATTTATTTAGTATGAGTAATTTATTGATTTGAATGGTGTACGTAAAGTATATATCATTATTTTATTTAAATAGTGCATGCGAACACAATATTAATTATTTATTTACAATGTATATTCTATATAAATAGTTGATTAAATTATAATATAGGAATAAACTTCTCTTAGTATATATTTTAGAATTTTATTATTTTATTTATTTAATATGAGTAATTTATTGATTTCAATGTTGTACGTATATTTAGGATTTTGTTCAATATGAAATTTTGTAATTTTATTTATCATTATAAATAATATAAGTATTTTTTTATTTAAATGGTGCAAGTGAAAACTTTATTATTTATTTACTATGTATATTCTATGAATAAATAAAATAAAATTTATAATTTAAAAGCTGTATATATTGTATGTTTTAATTTTGTTTTCAATTTTTTGAAAATTTCAAGTTACAAAGTGTATTTTCTTGCATTGTATTATATTTATTTTGAAAAATAGTATTTTAGTTACAATTCAATATAACTAAAAAATAGTCTATTGTCAGTATTTTATTTATTTAGTATGAGTAATTTATTGATTTGAATGGTGTACGTAAAGTAGTGTTATCATTTTATTTATTTAAATAGTGCATGCGAAACAAATATTAATTATTTATTTACAATGTATATTCTATATAAATAGTTGATAAAATTATAACGTAGAAAATAAACTTCTTTTAGTGTATATTTTAGAATTTTATTATTTTATTTATTTAATATGAGTAATTTATTGATTTCAATGTTGTACGTATATTTAGGATTTTCTTCAATATGAAAATTTGTAATTTTATTTATCATTATAGTTAATGTAAGTATTTTTTTATTTAAATGTTGTATGTGAACAAGTATTTATTATTATTTACTTAATTTATATCTATTAGTATTGAAAATAAAATTTATAATTTAGAAAATGTATATACTGTATATTTTATTTTGTGTTTTAGTTTTTGAAAATTTCAAGTTAAAAAGTGTATTTACTTGTAGTGTATTGTTTTATTTTGAAAAATAGTATTTTAGTTACAATTCAATATAACTAAAAAATAGTATATTCTACGAGTATTTTATTTATTTAATATGAGTAATTTATTGATTTGAATGGTGTACGCAAAGTAGTTTGTATCATTTTATTTATTTAAATAGTGCATGGGAACCAAAATATAATTTATTTATTTATAATGTATATTCGATATAAATAGTTTATAAAATTATGATATTGAAATAAACGTCTCTTAGTGTATATTTTATTATTTTATTTATTTAATATGAGTAATTTATTGATTTCAGTGTTGTACATATATTTAGGATTTTCTTCAATATGAAAATTTGTAATTTTATTTATCATTATAATTGAAATAAGTATTTTTTTATTTAAATGTTGTATGTGAACAAGTATTTGTTATTTATTTACTATGTATATTCTGATAAGTAAAATAAAATTTATAATTTAAAAATTGTATACATGTATGTTTTAATTTGTGTTTTAATTTTTTGAAAATTTCAAGTTACAAAGTGTACTTTCTTGCATTGTATTATTTTATTTTAAAAAATAATATTTTAGTTACAATTCAATATAACTAAAAAATAGTCTATTGTCAGTATTTTATTTATTTAGTATGAGTAATTTATTGATTTGAATGGTGTACGTAAAGTAGTGTATATCATTTTATTTATTTAAATAGTGCATGCGAACACAAATATTAATTATTTATTTACAATGTATATTCTATATAAATAGTTGATTAAATTATAATATAGGAAATAAACTTCTCTTAGTATATATTTTAGAATTTTATTATTTTATTTATTTAATATGAGTAATTTATTGATTTCAATGTTGTACGTATATTTAGGATTTTGTTCAATATGAAATTTTGTAATTTTATTATCATTATAAATAATATAAGTATTTTTTTATTTAAATGGTGCAAGTGAAAACTTTATTATTTATTTACTATGTATATTCTATGAATAAATAAAATAAAATTTATAATTTAAAAGCTGTATATATTGTATGTTTTAATTTGTGTTTCAATTTTTTGAAAATTTCAAGTTACAAAGTGTATTTTCTTGCATTGTATTATTTTATTTTGAAAAATTATTTAGTTACAATTCAATATAACTAAAAAATAGTCTATTGTCAGTATTTTATTTATTTAGTATGAGTAATTTATTGATTTGAATGGTGTACGTAAAGTAGTGTTATCATTTTATTTATTTAAATAGTGCATGCGAACACAAATATTAATTATTTATTTACAATGTATATTCTATATAAATAGTTGATAAAATTATAACGTAGAAAATAAACTTCTTTTAGTGTATATTTTAGAATTTTATTATTTTATTTATTTAATATGAGTAATTTATTGATTTCAATGTTGTACGTATATTTAGGATTTTCTTCAATATGAAAATTTGTAATTTTATTTATCATTATAGTTAATGTAAGTATTTTTTTATTTAAATGTTGTATGTGAACAAGTATTTATTATTTATTTACTATGTATATTCTATGAGTAAATAAAATAAAATTTATAATTTAAAAAATATATACATTGTATATTTTAATTTGTGTTGTAATTTTTTGAAAATTTTAAGTTACATAGTGTATTTTCTTGCATTGTATTATTTTATTTTGAAAAATAGTATTTTAGTTACAATTCAATGTAACTAAAAAATAGTATATTATATGAGTATTTTATTTATTTAGTATGAGTAATTTATTGATTTGAATGGTGTTCGTAAAGTAGTGTGTATCATTTTATTTATTTAAATAGTGCATGAAAACACAAATATTTATTATTTATTTACAATGTATATTGTTTATAAATAGTTGATTAAATTATAATATAGGAAATAAACTTCTCTTAGTGTATATTTTAGAATTTTATTATTTTATTTATTTAATATGAGTAATTCATTGATTTCAATGTTGTACGTATATTTAAATCAATATATTAATTTTATTAAATAAAATAATAATAAAATCCCAAAATATACACTAACAGAAGTTTATTTCCTAAATCATGATTTTATCACCTACTTATATAAAATATACATTGTAAATAAATAATAAATATTGTTGTTCACATACACTATTTAAATAAAAAAATGATACACATTAATTTACGTACACCATTCAAATCAATAAATTACTCATACTAAATAAATAAAATACTCATAGAATATACTATTTTTTAGTTATATTGTAATGTAATTAAAGTACTACTTTTCAAAATAAAATAATACATTGTAAGAAAATACACTTTAATTAAACACAAAATAAAATATACACATTATAGATTTTTAAATTATAAATTTTATATTGATTACTCATAGAATATACATGGTAAAAAAATAGTAAATAATTGTTCACATACACCATTCAAACAAATAAAATACTAACATAGAATATAATTATAATTAAAATCACAAATTTTCATATTGAATAGAACTAAACATTAAATCACAAAACCCTAAATCATAATTTATGCAAACAAAATTATGTAATATAATTATAAATAAAATACTCAAAAAAATTCATCATGATTACTATAATTTAAACAAAATCATAAAATTTTAAAATCACAATTTTATTTGTCTCTCATACTTATTATATATATGTAAATAAATAATCAATATTATTCACAAAATATTAAAATAGCAAGATAAATAATGAATACACTTTGTAACTTGAAATCTTTAAAAAATTAAATCACAAAACAAAATATATAAAATATAAATTTATTTTTAAAATAATTTTTTTTATTTTGATTACTCATAGAATATACATGATAAATAAATAGTAAATAAATCTTTGCATACACCATTAAATAAATAAAATACTTATACTAAATAAAATTATAAATAGAATCACAAAATTTTCATATTGAACAAAATCCTAAATATTCACTACTATAAGTACAACATTCAAATCAATATATTACTCATATTAAATAAACTAATAATAAAATTCCAAAATATACACTAAGAGAAGTTTATTTCCTAAATCATGATTTTATCAACTACTTAGAATATACATTGTAAATAAATAATAAATATTCTTGTTCACATACACTTTTTAAATAACTAAAATGATACACACTAATTTACGTACACCATTCAAATCAACAAATTACTCATACTAACAAATAAAATACTCATAGAATATACTATTTTTTAGTTATATTGTAATGTAACTAAAATACTACTTTTCAAAATAATATAATACAATGCAGAAAATACACTTTAATTAAAACACAAAATAAAATATACACAATATATATTTTTAATTATAAATTTTATATTGATTACTCATAGAATATACATGGTAAATAAATAGTAAATACTTGTTCACATACACCATTCAAATAAATAAAATACTAATATAGAATATAATTATAATTAAAATCATAAATTTTCATATTGAACATAACTAAACATAAAATCACAGAACCCTAAATCATAATTTATGCAAATAAAATTATGTAATATAATTATAAATAAATAATCAAAAAAATTACTCATTATTACTATAATTTAAACAAAATCATAAAATTCTAAAATCACAATTTTATTTGTCTCTCATACTCATTATATATATGTAAATAAGTAATCAATATTTATTCACAAAATAATAAAATCGCAAGATAAATAATGAATACACTTTGTAACTTGAAATCTTTAAAAAATTAATTCACAAAATAAAATATGTAAAATATAATTTTTTTTATTTTTTTTTTAATTTTGATTACTCATAGAATATGCATGATAAGTAAACAATAAATCCATGTTTACTTACACCATTTAAATAAATAAAATACTTATATTAAATATAATTAAAAATAAAATCATAAAATTTCATATTGAACAAAATCCTAAATATACACTATTTAAAGTATACCATTTAAATCAATAAATTACTCATATTAAATAAAATAATAATAAACTCCCAAAATATAACCTAAGAGAAGTTTATTTCCTAAATCATGATTTTATCACCTACTTATATAGAAAATATATTGTAAATAAATAATAAATATCTTGTTCACATACACTATTTAAATAAATAAAATGATACACACTAATTTACGTACACCATTCAAATCAATAAATTACTCATGCTAACAAATAAAATACTCATAGAATATATTATTTTTTAGTTATATTGTAATGAAACTAAAATACTACTTTTCAAAATAAAATAATACAATGCAAGAAATACACTTTAATTAAAACATAAAATAAAATATACACAATATACATTTTTAAATTACAATTTTATATTCATTACTCATAGAATATACATGATAAATAAAATAATAAATGCTTGTTCACATACACCATTCAAATAAATAAAATACTAATATAGAATATAATTATCATTAAAATAACAAATTTTCATATTGAATAGAACTAAACATAAAATCACAGAACCCTAAATCATAATTTATACAAATTAAATTATGTAATATAATTATAAATAAATAATCAAAAAAGTTACTCATTATTATTATAATTTTAATAAAATCATAAAATTCTAAAATCACAATTTTGTTTATCTCTCATACTGATTATATATATGTAAATAAATAATCAATATTTATTCTCAAAATATTAAAATCACAAGATAAATCATGAATACACTTTGTAACTTGAAATCTTTAAAAAATTAATTCACAAAATAAAATATGTAAAATATAATTTTTTTTATTTTTTTTTATTGATTACTCATAGAATATGCATGATAAGTAAACAGTAAATACATGTTTACTTACACCATTTAAATAAATAAAATACTTATGTTAAATATAATTATAAATAATATTATAAAATTTCATATTGAACAAAATCCTAAGTATACACTACTTTAAGTACACCATTCAAATCAATAAATTACTTATATTAAACAAAAAATTAATAAAATCCAAAATATACACTAACAGAAGTTTATTTCCTAAATCATGATTTTATCACCTACTTATATAAAATATACATTGTAAATAAATAATAAATATTGTTGTTCACATACACTATTTAAATAAAAAAAATGATACACATTAATTTACGTACACCATTCAAATCAATAAATTACTCATACTAAATAAATAAAATACTCATAGAATATACTATTTTTTAGTTATATTGTAATGTAATTAAAGTACTACTTTTCAAAATAAAATAATACATTGTAAGAAAATACACTTTAATTAAAACACAAAATAAAATATACACATTATAGATTTTTAAATTATAAATTTTATATTGATTACTCATAGAATATACATGGTAAAAAAATAGTAAATAATTGTTCACATACACCATTCAAACAAATAAAATACTAACATAGAATATAATTATAATTAAAATCACAAATTTTCATATTGAATAGAACTAAACATTAAATCACAAAACCCTAAATCATAATTTATGCAAACAAAATTATGTAATATAATTATAAATAAAATACTCAAAAAAATTCATCATGATTACTATAATTTAAACAAAATCATAAAATTTTAAAATCACAATTTTATTTGTCTCTCATACTTATTATATATATGTAAATAAATAATCAATATTATTCACAAAATATTAAAATAGCAAGATAAATAATGAATACACTTTGTAACTTGAAATCTTTAAAAAATTAATCACAAAACAAAATATATAAAATATAAATTTATTTTTAAAATAATTTTTTTTATTTTGATTACTCATAGAATATACATGATAAATAAATAGTAAATAAATCTTTGCATACACCATTAAATAAATAAAATACTTATACTAAATAAAATTATAAATAGAATCACAAAATTTCATATTGAACAAAATCCTAAATATTCACTACTATAAGTACAACATTCAAATCAATATATTACTCATATTAAATAAACTAATAATAAAATTCCAAAATATACACTAAGAGAAGTTTATTTCCTAAATCATGATTTTATCAACTACTTAGAATATACATTGTAAATAAATAATAAATATTCTTGTTCACATACACTTTTTAAATAACTAAAATGATACACACTAATTTACGTACACCATTCAAATCAACAAATTACTCATACTAACAAATAAAATACTCATAGAATATACTATTTTTTAGTTATATTGTAATGTAACTAAAATACTACTTTTCAAAATAATATAATACAATGCAAGAAATACACTTTAATTAAAACACAAAATAAAATATACACAATATATATTTTTAAATTATAAATTTTATATTGATTACTCATAGAATATACATGGTAAATAAATAGTAAATACTTGTTCACATACACCATTCAAATAAATAAAATACTAATATAGAATATAATTATAATTAAAATCATAAATTTTCATATTGAACATAACTAAACATAAAATCACAGAACCCTAAATCATAATTTATGCAAATAAAATTATGTAATATAATTATAAATAAATAATCAAAAAAATTACTCATTATTACTATAATTTAAACAAAATCATAAAATTCTAAAATCACAATTTTATTTGTCTCTCATACTCATTATATATATGTAAATAAGTAATCAATATTTATTCACAAAATAATAAAATCGCAAGATAAATAATGAATACACTTTGTAACTTGAAATCTTTAAAAAATTAATTCACAAAATAAAATATGTAAAATATAATTTTTTTTTATTTTTTTTTAATTTTGATTACTCATAGAATATGCATGATAAGTAAACAATAAATCCATGTTTACTTACACCATTTAAATAAATAAAATACTTATATTAAATATAATTAAAAATAAAATCATAAAATTTCATATTGAACAAAATCCTAAATATACACTATTTAAAGTATACCATTTAAATCAATAAATTACTCATATTAAATAAAATAATAATAAACTCCCAAAATATAACCTAAGAGAAGTTTATTTCCTAAATCATGATTTTATCACCTACTTATATAGAAAATATATTGTAAATAAATAATAAATATTCTTGTTCACATACACTATTTAAATAAATAAAATGATACACACTAATTTACGTACACCATTCAAATCAATAAATTACTCATGCTAACAAATAAAATACTCATAGAATATATTATTTTTTAGTTATATTGTAATGAAACTAAAATACTACTTTTCAAAATAAAATAATACAATGCAAGAAATACACTTTAATTAAAACATAAAATAAAATATACACAATATACATTTTTAAATTACAAATTTTATATTCATTACTCATAGAATATACATGATAAATAAAATAATAAATGCTTGTTCACATACACCATTCAAATAAATAAAATACTAATATAGAATATAATTATCATTAAAATAACAAATTTTCATATTGAATAGAACTAAACATAAAATCACAGAACCCTAAATCATAATTTATACAAATTAAATTATGTAATATAATTATAAATAAATAATCAAAAAAGTTACTCATTATTATTATAATTTTAAATAAAATCATAAAATTCTAAAATCACAATTTTGTTTATCTCTCATACTGATTATATATATGTAAATAAATAATCAATATTTATTCTCAAAATATTAAAATCACAAGATAAATCATGAATACACTTTGTAACTTGAAATCTTTAAAAAATTAATTCACAAAATAAAATATGTAAAATATAATTTTTTTTATTTTTTTTATTTTGATTACTCATAGAATATGCATGATAAGTAAACAGTAAATACATGTTTACTTACACCATTTAAATAAATAAAATACTTATGTTAATATAATTATAAATAATATTATAAAATTTCATATTGAACAAAATCCTAAGTATACACTACTTTAAGTACACCATTCAAATCAATAAATTACTTATATTAAACAAAAAATTAATAAAATCCAAAATTTACACTAAGATAAGTTTATTTCAAAAATCATGATTTTATCACCTACTTATATAGAATATACATTGTAAATAAATAATAAATATTCTTGTTCACATACACTATTTAAATATCACAATTCAATTCAATAATTACTCATACTAAATAAATAAAATACTCATAGAATATATTATTTTTTAGTTATATTGTAATGTAACTAAAATACTACTTTTCAAGATAAAATAATACAATACAAGAAAATACACACTGTAATTTGAAATTTTAAAAAAATTAAATCACCAAATAAAATATACAATATATAAATTTTTTAAATTATAAATTTTATATTGATTACTCATAGAATATACATGGTAAATAAATAGTAAATACTTGTTCACATACAACGTTCAAATAAATAAAATACTAATATTGAATATAATTATAATTAAAATCATAAATTTTCATATTGAATAAAACTAAACATTAAATCATAGAACCCTAAATCATAATTTATGCAAATAAAATTATTTAATATAATTATAAATTAATAATTAGAAAAATTACTCATTATTATTATAATTTTAAATAAAATCACAAAAATCTAAAATCACAATTTTATTTGTCTCTCATACTTATTATATATATGTAAATAAATAATCAATATTTATTCACAAAATATTAAAATCACAAGATAAATCATGAATACACTTTGTAACTTGAAATCTTTAAAAAATTAATTCACAAAATAAAATATGTAAAATATAATTTTTTTTTTTTTTTTTATTTTTTTTATTTTGATTACTCATAGAATATGCATGATAAGTAAACAGTAAATACATGTTTACTTACACCATTTAAATAAATAAAATACTTATGTTAAATATAATTATAAATAATATTATAAAATTTCATATTGAACAAAATCCTAAGTATACACTACTTTAAGTACACCATTCAAATCAATAAATTACTTATATTAAACAAAAAATTAATAAAATCCCAAAATTTACACTAAGATAAGTTTATTTCAAAAATCATGATTTTATCACCTACTTATATAGAATATACATTGTAAATAAATAATAAATATTCTTGTTCACATACACTATTTAAATATCACAATTCAATTCAATAAATTACTCATACTAAATAAATAAAATACTCATAGAATATATTATTTTTTAGTTATATTGTAATGTAACTAAAATACTACTTTTCAAGATAAAATAATACAATACAAGAAAATACACACTGTAATTTGAAATTTTAAAAAAATTAAATCACCAAATAAAATATACAATATATAAATTTTTTAAATTATAAATTTTATATTGATTACTCATAGAATATACATGGTAAATAAATAGTAAATACTTGTTCACATACAACGTTCAAATAAATAAAATACTAATATTGAATATAATTATAATTAAAATCATAAATTTTCATATTGAATAAAACTAAACATTAAATCATAGAACCCTAAATCATAATTTATGCAAATAAAATTATTTAATATAATTATAAATTAATAATTAGAAAAATTACTCATTATTACTATAATTTTAAATAAAATCACAAAAATCTAAAATCACAATTTTATTTGTCTCTCATACTTATTATATATATGTAAATAAATAATCAATATTTATTCACAAAATATTAAAATCACAAGATAAATCATGAATACACTTTGTAACTTGAAATCTTTAAAAAATTAATTCACAAAATAAAATATGTAAAATATAATTTTTTTTATTTTTTTTTATTTTGATTACTCATAGAATATGCATGATAAGTAAACAGTAAATACATGTTTACTTACACCATTTAAATAAATAAAATACTTATGTTAAATATAATTATAAATAATATTATAAAATTTCATATTGAACAAAATCCTAAGTATACACTACTTTAAGTACACCATTCAAATCAATAAATTACTTATATTAAACAAAAAATTAATAAAATCCCAAAATTTACACTAAGATAAGTTTATTTCATAAATCATGATTTTATCACCTACTTATATAGAATATACATTGTAAATAAATAATAAATATTCTTGTTCACATACACTATTTAAATATCACAATTCAATTCAATAAATTACTCATACTAAATAAATAAAATACTCATAGAATATATTATTTTTTAGTTATATTGTAATGTAACTAAAATACTACTTTTCAAGATAAAATAATACAATACAAGAAAATACACACTGTAATTTGAAATTTTAAAAAAATTAAATCACCAAATAAAATATACAATATATAAATTTTTAAATTATAAATTTTATATTGATTACTCATAGAATATACATGGTAAATAAATAGTAAATACTTGTTCACATACAACGTTCAAATAAATAAAATAATAATATTGAATATAATTATAATTAAAATCATAAATTTTCATATTGAATAAAACTAAACATTAAATCACAGAACCCTAAATCATAATTTATGCAAATAAAATTATTTAATATAATTATAAATTAATAATTAGAAAAATTACTCATTATTACTATAATTTTAAATAAAATCACAAAAATCTAAAATCACAATTTTATTTGTCTCTCATACTTATTATATATATGTAAATAAATAATCAATATTTATTCACAAAATATTAAAATCGCAAGATAAATAATGAATACACTTTGTAAATTGAAATCTTTAAAAAATTAAATCACAAAATAAAATATAAATTTATTTTTAAAATAATTTTTTTTTATTTTGATTACTCCTAGAATAATATAGATGATAAAATAAAAAAAATACATAATATAAAGTCAATATTTTAACACTAAACATATTTTATTTCCTCAGGTAGTGATAAATGGTTTTTATTCAGAATAAATAAGGTGTATAATTTAATTTTAAAAGTGAAATTAAAGGTTTTTTTTATTTTATGATATTTAATTTTAAAAGTATATACAAAATATTACTAGCATAATAACTCAAAAAATATATTTTAAAAGGTTACAAATCTAAAAAAATTACAATTTAAACTCAATACCAAAATAAATAATGTGTATTGAGTATTCTAAAAGTAAATATATTTTAATTTCGTGATATGTATTGAATATTTTATAAAGAAATATTTTTTGTGTCCTTTGATAGTATTTAGTTGAAATATACAATTAATTTAACTTTAGAATATTGATCTATAATAATTGAATATGTTTAATATTTTAAATTTGAAAGTATAATTTCTTAAAAAAATTTGCTCGCTAAGATAACTTTTAAATATCAATACAAAGTTGAAACATAACTTATAATTTGAGTGGATTAGGAGCAGGAATACTTTTTCTTTTTTTTGTCTTCGTATCTATTATTATTATTTGAGGTAAATTAATAAATTTAACAGATTTATTAATTTAAATATTTTTTTATTTTAATAAATTTAATATAATAGTATATACTGAATTTTACTAGCATAATAACTCAGAAATATAAATAGTAAAAAAATTTAAAATCTAATAAATTGCAATAAAAATTAAAAATAAAAATATATTTTAATTCCTTAGATAGTATTTTAATTTTTTATTAAAATTAGTGTAATAGTATATACTAAATTTTACTAGCACAATAACCTAAAAATATAGATATATAAAAATATTAAAATCTAATAAAATACAATAAGAAATAAAAACAGAAATAAATAAAATATATCTCAATTCCTTACATAGTATTAAATAGTTTTTATTTTGTAACTAAAGCATATATCTTAATTTTAATAACAAAATAAACTTTTTCTCTATTTTTTTATATTTATTAAAAAAATAAAAAAAATATGTTTTCAATATTATAAAAGTAAATATATTTTAATTCCTTAGATAGTATTTAGTTGAAAAATATACAATTGATTTAACTTTGGGATAAAGGACATTGAAATAATTAAAATATATTTTTAAATAGTTTTTATTTAGAATAACTAAAGAATTTATTAATATTTAAAAAGTTAAAACTCTATAAAAAATGCAATATAAATTAAGTACACAAACACATTATATGCATTGAATATTTTGAAAATAAACATATTTTAATTTGTTAGATAGTATTTCGTTGAAATATGCAATTAATTTAACCTTATAGTATTGGCCTAAGAAAACTAAAAGTATTTTAAATTATTTTAATTGTAAAAGTATAACTTTTAAAGGTTTTTCAATATTTTATTAAATTTAATTTAAACGTTCATACTAAATCTTATAAGTACAATAACTCAAAATTAGAAATATTTAAAAAAATTAAAATCTAATAAAAATTAAAATAAATAAATAATTTCTGTTCGGCGTTTCAAAAGTAAACTTATTTTAAATGATAGTATTAACTAGTTTCTATTTTGAATAAATAAAGTTAATGTTTAAAGTGTAATTAAAGGTTTTCTTTACTTTATGATAATCAATTTAAAAGTATTTACTTAATTTTACTAGCACAATAACTCCAAATATAAATATTTAAAATTTTTAAAACCTAAAAAATAAAATCAATTAAATACATAAATAAATAATATGTCACGAATATTTTTAAGTATATATATTTTAGTTCCATTGATAGTAATAAATATTTTTTATTTAGAGTAACTAAACAATATACAAATATTCTAAAATTCTAAAATCTAATAAAAAGGCAATTCTTTGTGTCTTTATATTATTGTAATAAAGCAAATTAATAGATTTGCATGATTTAATTATTGATATATTTTTCAATATTTTAAGAAACATAATTTTAAATTATATACTAAATTGTATTAGAACAATAACTCAACAATAAAAAATATTTAAAACTTTTAAACAAAAAAATGAAATAAAAAAATACATAATATAAATTCAATATTTTAACACTAAACATATTTAATTCCTTAGTTAGTGATAAACGGTTTTTATTCAGAATAACTAAGGTGTATAATTTAATTTTAAAAGTGGAATTAATTTTTTTTTTATTTTATGATATTTAATTTAAAAGTATATACAAAATCTTACTAGCACAATAACTCAAAAAATATATTTTTAAGAAGTTACAAATCTAAAAAAATTACAATTTAAACTCAATACCAAAATAAATAATTTGTATTGAGTATTCTAAAAGTAAATATATTTTAATTCCATAATATGTATTGAATATTTTATAAAGAAATATTTTTTTGTGTCCTTCGATAGTATTTGGTTGAAATATATAATTAATTTAACTTTAGAATATTGATCTATAATAATTGAATATTTAAAATTTGAAAGTATAATTACTAAAAAAAATTAGCTCACTAAGTTAACTTTTAAATATCAACACAAAGTTGAAACATAACTTATAATTTGAGAGCATTAGTAACAAGAATACTTTTTTCTTTTTATCTTCTTATTTATTGTTATTGTTTGAGGCAAATTAATAAATTTAACAGATTTATTAATTTAAATATTTTTCTTTATTTTAATAAATTTAATGTAATAGTATATAGTGAATTTACTAGCATAATAACTCAGAAATATAAATAGTTAAAATTTTAAAATCTAATAAAATGTAATAAAAATTAAAATTAAAAATAAATGATATGCAATAAATACTTTAAACAAAAATATATTTTAATTCCTTAGATAATATTTTAATTTTTTATTAGAATTAATGTAATAGTATATACTGAATTTATTAGTACAATAACTCAGAAATATAGATATATAAAAACATTAAAATAAAATAAAATACAATAACAAATAAATAAATAAAATATATTTCAATTTTTTCGATAATAATTTCTTCCAAACTTGTTGCATTCCAAGAAGGTAAGCTGATCAAAACTATAAAAATGCATAAAAATATTTTAGGATAGATCATTGCTGACATTAAATATATTAGTCCATAATTTGCACACATAGGAGAAATTACTAAACTGTTTAGAGAGATGCAACGAAGGCTAAATTCTAATATGAAATAAGTAGTGAGAAATAAAGTCATTAAACTCGTAGATAATAGAATCATTTATCCTATTTCTAACAGCAAATGGGTGAGTTCTACTTAAGTTGTACCTAAGAAATCTGAACTTACTATAGTCAAGAATGAAAATAATGAATTAATTCCAATTAGAACTGTTAATAGTTGGCAGATGTGCATTGACTATACAAAACTCAACTCAGTTACTAGAAAATATCATTTTTCATTATCTTTCATGGTTCAAATCTTAGAAAGAGTTGCGGGATATGAATTTTGTTATTTCTTATATAGATATTCTGGGTATAATTAAATTAGAATTACACTTGAAAATCAAGAGAAAACCACTTTTAGATGTCCTTTCGGTACTTTTGCATATCGAAAAATGCCTTTTGGATTATGTAATGCACCAACTATATTCCAACAATGCATGCTTAGTATTTTTACAGGCATGATTGAATGTTTTCTTAAAGTCTTCATGGATAATTTTTCATTTTTTGATAATTCATTTGACGATTGCTTGTCTAATTTAGAAAAGGTTTTGATCAGATCTGAAGAAAAGAATCTTGTAATCAATTGAGAGAAATGTTATTTCATGGTAACAACTAACATTGTTCTTGGACACATTATTTCATAAAAAGGATTGAAGTATATAAATCTAAAATCAAGTTAGTTGCCAATTTGTCAATACCAAAGTCTATGAAGGAGGTAATATCATTTTTAGGACATGTTGGTTCTTATAGAAGATTTATTAAAGATCTAAATATAACATCTAAACCTTTGTGTAATCTTCTAACAAAAGTCACTATTTTTGAATGAACTGAAAATCGTGAAAATATTTTTATTAAGCTTGAAGTCATGCTTACGTCTACTCCAATTATGCAGCCTCCAAATTAGACTTTATCTTCTGAAATAATGTGTGATGCCAGTGACTATGTTGTTGGAGTTGTCTTAGGACAAAGAAAAGATAAGAAATCATATGTCATTTACTATATAAGTAAAACTTTAAATAACGGTCAATTGAATTATTCATTCAACCATTGAAAAGAACTACATTCTCATAAGTTGTTATTTTTTCAGTGATTATGTAGTTTTGAAATATCTTTTGTCAAAAAAAGATGTCAAACCTATATTGATTAGATGAATTCTATTACTTTAGGAATTCAACATTACTATTCAAGATAAGAAAGGAGTAGAGAATATGGTGGTTGATCAGTTGTTGAGACTTATTTTTTGTTAGTCATTTCAAACCACCAATTAATAACACTTTTTTTGATGAACAACTATTCAATGTTTCTATTTTACATTGATTTACTGACATTGTTAATTTTTTTGTAATAAGAAAGATGCCACCGCATTGGAATTCCCAAAATAAAAACAAGTTTTTGACCGAGGTGAAAAACTTTTATTATGATGATCCATACCTATTCAAATATTATTCTGATCAGATCTTTCAGAGATGCGTGGCTCACAATGAGAAAGGTATGACCATCAGAGATCAGCTAAAAGTGTAATATCCCTTAACCTAACTGCAAAACCTAAATAAGCTAATATAGTTAATTCAAGAAATGTTAACTTTTCATCAATACTAGAGTTATGGTTTAATAAAGATCCCATTTTTGGCTATAAGAGAAAGAACTTGAATTTATTTGTTGTTTTATTTTGTTTTAAACACACTATATACATAATTAAAAATTGAGTACACCTATTTACAAAATCATAACAGAGTGACTTATTTAAAAACAAAATAGCTTGAAGCATTGCATATGAACAAATTTCTGTCCGACTGCTCTGGAGACTCAGTCAATCTCTAAACCTGTACATTTCCATCTGCATCATATGAATCTAATGAGGTAAAGGCTCAGTAAGGTGAAACTGATGCAATAACAAATAGCATACATGCACATCTCATAAATCATTAAATGCATTATTTAATTTAATAACTTTCATTCATAAATCATTCTTTAGGGCCCGTGAAGTGTGGTCCCTTACTAATAGTGATGGACCGTAATTTTCGAAATCTATTCATAATGATTGGTCAATAAGATAAATAATACGGGGTTTTCATACTTAGTTTTTCAACTTCAGGTATTAGCCGTATTCTATCTCATTCATTGTGGCTTTTCTATACCGATTTTTCAACCTCAAGTATTTGCCACCATTTGTTAGGTCCGCTAGTCCCTCTCGCGTCCCTTGTCTACCCGACCATCAATCAAGTACCATACTTCCTTTTCAAAAAACCTTAGTATATTCTTAATAGTATCATGTTTCATAAACTATAAATTAATCTAACATTACATCATTTGACATAAAATGACAATCACATTAAAACATGAACAACATTATATGATTTTTGTGATATAGCAAATAAAAGTTTCAATTTACCTCAAGTCCACTTTGTGCTAAGTGAAAATGTCAATGTCTTTGAAAGATATGATGTGTTAAAGGTCTAACATAATCAAATCATGTACTATTTAATATTATTTTTATAAATTATTTAGTTTATTCTAGTTAAAATCGTATACACTTTTTAATCTTTTGTAAATAATTTCATATCAATTACATAACCTTAAAAACAATATATACTCCATATTTTACTACTAATTCAATACATTAAACATTAGGGTAGCCATTAAATAACTAATAATTCAAATATAATTTATTAGGGCAGCTCCTAAAATATGCACACAATTTAAATTAACATGACGTAAACTTGGTTCTAACTTAAATTGATTGTAACCTTCAATTAAGCAAACTAATTGCTATTATTTTCAATCATTCATAGGAACTTCCAACCACAATATAAGCATTAGAAAATTAATAGAAATAAGTAAATTAAACATATTTTACAAGGTTATCAATTTTATTAGAAACTAGCTTAACTAACTTGGTTTTGGCTTCAAGTTTAAGCCAATTAAGTTTTCAATCATACAAAAAGATACTAAAACATGTAACCATCTAAAATACCATAAATTTATCATAAGAAATACTGAAAAAGAATATACCTTGATTAGATTGTAATTAAACTCCAAAATAAATGGTTTTCAAGCTTGAAAGGGTAAAAACTTATTTTAGTTTGTGTTCTATGGATTCTTATGGATTGAATTTAATTTTTGTGAGTAAGAGAGTGTAGAAATTTGAAAGAAACTTTAGAGAAGAAGGCTGGTCATTTTTGAGGAGCTTCCATAAGAAAACATGATTAAAAATAACTTGTTTGACATTTCAAAGAGAGGTAAGTGGAGGGTGATGATTGATTGCATCATGTTTGGTGTCTTCTCATGCAAAAGCCATGTTTATGGGCTAGGGAGATTACAAAAATTGATGTTTTGGTGTTATAATCAAGTGTAATGTAGTTTAGGATGATTTCATGCAACATAGTCAACCAACCAATTAAATTGTACCATTTTGCATACTTTTAGTTCTTAGCCAAATGTAACATATTTAAAGCAAATATTTAGGTAAATAATCACTTTAGAATGTAACAAGTATGGAGCAATATGAATAATTTATTTCATAGTCATTCAACACATCAATCTTTCTTAACCGAGATACTGAGATTTTCTATACAAAAAGGCACTTAAGGAATATGTTAAATCAAGAAACAAAAGTTTGATCTCATATTTTATGTACTAATACATGTTAAAGCATAACTGAAGCATATAATAACAATTATTCATGCTCGTGCAATCATGCTATTTGTATGCCATAATTCAATAATACAGATTGATTAGATGCATATTCATACAAGATGCTTATTATTGCTATGTATGAGAGAATTGGGCATTACAAAAAGTGTCACATATTCAAGATAGAATGTCTAACATGTTAAATAATGTGGATGCAATCATTACCCTACCTGGTGGTTTTGGTACATTGGAGGAGTTATTCCAAATTATCTCTTGGGCACAACTCAGTATTCACCAAAAACTTGTAGGTATTCTTAATGTTAATGGTTTCTTTGTTGATTTTCTGTCTTTTATAGATCATGCTGTGAAAAAAAGTGAATCCTCATTTTTGCACCAACACCTAACTAATTGATCAACCACAACCCTGAGTAGAATAAGTGGAGATAGTTGGGGAAAGTTTCAGAAAACTGAACCCACCGGTGTTTGAGGATGCACTAAATCCTACAGCTGCTGAAGATTGGTTAAGAACTCTTGAAAATATGTTTCACTATAGTAGAGTTTCATAAGAAGAGAAAGTGATGTGTGCATCCTTTATGCTTCGAGGCAGTGCTTGACATTAGTGGGATACAATGAGGAGCATCGAAGACACCACAGTTATAACTTAGGATAGATTCATTTGAAATAAATAATTTACAGCTCCAGTTCGTGCAATGAAGATGAATGAATTTATACAGCTACGACAAGGAACTATTTCATTTGGAGAATACATTTATAAGTTTGAACAACCATCCAGATTTGCCACACATATGATCAACACTGATGCATTGAAAATTAAAAGATTTCTTCAAGGCTTGAGACCAGAGCTATATAGGGATATGAATATGGCAGGAATCTAAGGAGTGACATACTCACAAATTGCTGAGAGAGCTTTAGTGGCAAAACAAGTTGAACTTAGAATTTCCCATGCTCAAGAGATTCGATGCCAAGTTAAGCAAGGATAGGGGCAACAGTGGGTTGGAAATGAAAAGAATAGACCATTTCAAATGCAAAATCGAAAATCTAAATTCCAACAAAGACAAGGGCAACAACAGTGGGATCAGAGTAAGTGTACAAAGATTGATCAAGGCAAAGCATCGATATCACAACCTACTTGTCCTAAATGTGGTGATCAGCATAGTGGAGTCTGCCCGACGGAGACCAGAACCTACTTTGTGTGTGGGAAGGTTGGACATATTGCCAGAGTATGTCTAGATAATCCAAATCCAACATGATAAAGAAAAGTGCCAGCTAGAGTCTTTACCATTACTAGATCAGATGATGAGGCAAGCCCATCAGTGGTAACAGGTAAATTCTCTATCTTTGGTACTCCAGCATTTGTATTATTTGATTATAGAGCTACACACTCATTTATATCCACTGAGTATGTGAAGAGGCTGGGTAGAGTACCTGATACTATTGAGGTCAGTTACAATGTGATAATTTCTTCTAGAGATTCAAAATAAACTAACCATGTTTTAAGAGATTATTTTATTCCTATTGAAAATAGAGAACTCTATATTGATTTAATTATATTGGCCATGAATGACTATGATATGATTTTAGGCATGGATTGGTTGTCAAAGTATCATGCTATAATAGATTGTCAGAGAAAGACAGTGACTTTTCAACATCCTGGTGAGGAATCGTTCACATTTATTGGAATTGTAAAAAACTTTAAATTCCCAATTATATCAGCATTGAAAGCACAAAAAATATTAGATAGTGGTTGTGAAGGATATTTAGGGAGTGTTATGAGTATTGAAGAACAACACCATCATATCTTTAGTGAAGTGTTAGTTGTTTGGGAATATCCAGAAGTATTTTCTGATGATCTTCCTGGATTACCACCAGACCGTGGGATAGAATTTGTCATTGAAATAAATCCAAGAACACATCAAATATCTAAAGCTCCATACTGAATGGCACCAGCTGAGTTGAAAGAATTGAATATACAAATACAAGAATTATTGGATAAAGGTTTTATCAGACCCAACTTTTCACTTGGGGTGCACCGGTTCTATTTGTGCGTAAGAAAGATGGTACAATACAACTGTGTATAGACTACTGAGATTTAAATAAAATTACAATCAAGAATAAGTATTATCTACCTAGAATAGAAGATTTATTTGATCAGCTCCAAGGTGCATCTATATTTTCAAAAATTGATCTGCGATCTGGGTACCATCAACTAAAAATAAAAGAGGATGATGTTACCAAGATAGCATTTAGCATGAGATATGGACATTATGAATTTTTAGTGATGCTATTTGGGTTGACAAATGCTCCAGCCGCTTTTATGGATTTAATGGATTGGGTATTTAAAAATTTTCTTGATAGATTTATTATTGTGTTTATTGATGATATTTAAATTGACTGGATGACAAGTACAGTATGTACCTTAAGAGTTTTATAATTTTTGAAATATGTTGAGAGCAAGATGACTTGCATTTCATATTGAACATACCTTTCATGAGCATTTACATGTGCATGCATGGCATGTGAGTATAGTGGAGGTTCTTGCATGTACTTTATGATTTGAGACATGATTTTCAAAAAGAAAATATTTTGGTTGGCCACTGCTAGTATACCGAGGCATGACAGGCATGCTTATGTGATATTTGAGGCGTCGTGAGTGTTACTTCTCGGAGGATCATAGAGATTGACAAGAGGTGTGCCTCTGGTGGTCACAAGAGGGTGGATCACTTGACTGTGCCCTTATGGACTCCGCTAGTGAGAAGACTTGTGGAGGATCATAGGGGAAGACAGGGATAGACCTTTGGTGATCCTAAGAGATGGCCCCTAGACTGAGTCAATTTGTTTATAGCCATTTAATTTTTGATATTGTGCAGAGCACTTTTCGATACATAGTATGTGGGCCAAGGGCCCAATAAAATGAAGTGATTTTTAATAAAAACTCTTTGATTTATGAGTACTCAAATTTGACACATTTATAGCATCATATCTTAGAGATGAGTTGTATGAGATTTTTTATCATACTTTTATCATGTAGTTCATGCATTGTAGGTGAACATGGTGATATTTGAGATATCTGGTTTATTGGCTAGTAGTGGAGCTCCTACAGGCTTTCAAATATCAATGTACTTGGATGACCTATTGGGTTATTTTGTGGGCTGCACTTTTGATTTTATAGTTGTGGTATTATATTAATGACTTTATCATGTATATCACTTTCAAAACTCCTTTGTGATAGAGAGTTTGAGTTTGTGATGATTTTGATAGACCTGGTTAATATTTTAACAACTACCTATGTATATACAGTGTTACAGGATGTGAAAGCACATTACTTTTATCAATGAAAAAAAAAGTTACACACGCATACGTGCACAAATTATGTTGCATAGGTCTTTTATATATATATATTGTTGGGAGGTTGTGACATCCACGAAGTAACAATCACATAAAAAGGAGAAGTTTTCAACTAAAGAATTGCAAGTTTCATCTGATGGGTTGATTCTAGTGGACCAATTGAAGGAGTTTATTATTGGGACTATTAAAGACAAGTTCGATGGGAGCTCCAAGTCATCCTTAACTTATGCCAAACCATATACTCAAAGGATCGACAATTTGAAGATGCCAATTGGCTACCAACCTCCAAAATTTCAACAATTTGATGGCAAGGGCAACCCAAAGTAGCATGTGGTTCATTTTATTGAGACATGTAATGATGCTGGAACATATGAGGATTACTTAGTGAAATAATTTGTTCGCTCATTGAAAGGAAATACATTTGATTGGTATACCGATTTGGAGGCAAACTCAATCGATAGTTGAGAATAATTAGAACAAAGAGTATCTCAACCACTTTTAAAGTACTCGACGGACGGTTAACATGATTGAACTCATGAATTCACGTTAGTAGAAGAAAGAGCCTGTCATCGACTATATCAATTATTGGAGAAACTTAAGCCTTAATTGCAAACATTGACTATCAGAGGCTTCAACTATTGAGATGTGCATCCAAGGAATGCACTGGAGCCTTCGTTATATCCTGGAAGGAATCTAACCAAGAATATTTGAAGAGTTGGCTACTCGAGCCCATGATATAGAGTTAAGTATGGCTGTAAGTGGAGTCAAAAAGGCACCCATCCAAGAGCCTTAAAAGTCTAAAGAAAGGTATGAAGCTAGAAGGGGAGGAAATCTTTCTCCAAAGCTCTAAGCAAAGAATTTATGGTGGTCAATACAACACCTATCAAATTCAAAGGTAACGCAAATGATAAGAGCAATGAAAAGAAAGATACCCCTCAAGAAAGAGAGCAAAGAAAGTTGACTCTAAAAGAGATGCAAGTAAAATAATATCCATTTCTTGACTCTGATATCTTTGGAATATTCAATGACTTGCTCAAACCAAATCTCATTGAATTACCTAAAATGAAACATCCTGAAGAAGCTGGGCATGTTGATGACCCAAAGTACTACAAGTACCATCATTTGGTGGGGCATCCAATCCATGATTGCTTCATATTCAAAGACAAAGTTATGCAGCTAGCTCGCCAAGGAAAGATCTCGCTTGAGGAAGTAGTACAAATACCAATCTTATCACTATTGAATTTGAATCTTTTGATGTTATAATGGAGAATATGCCTAGATGCAGTAGTGGTAGAAAGCTTGATCATGACAATAACATTTCATGTAACATGACAAGTGAACAAAAGTTTCCTCCAATGAAGTCTATATGTCTGAAAAGGAAGTTCACAATGTCACTGATGATTGTGTGTTGCCAATGACCTTCACTAATAAAGATGTGCTGCTTGGTTCCAAATCCCATAATAAACCATTATTCATAACTGACTATACTCACGAGCAAAAAGTGAATAGGATATTGATTGATGGAGATTCTGCAGTAAATATCTTACCATTGCATACACTTAAAGAGTTGGGGATTTCCATGGATGAACCTGTAAACAGTTATTTGATGATCTAAGGTTTCAACCATTGGGGCCAGAGGGCTCTTGGCATCATAAGATTAAAATTATTGATGGATGATATGGCCTCAACTATGCTATTTCATATTATAGATGCTAAAACCTCATATAACATGCTTCTTGGTCGTCCTTGGTTGCATGAAAATAGAGTAATTCCTTCCACTTGACACCAATGTTTCAAGTGTTGCAGAGATGGCGTGGTAAAAAGAGTGTTCAATGATGATAAACCTTTTACTAAGGTTGAATCACATTTTGCTGATGCTGAGTACTATCTCGAATATGCAAAGAAAATAAAGGCTAAAGATAGTCCATCTCATGAGAACTCCAAGCAACAAGATGATGGCGTTAGAGGGAATAAAATCAAAAACACTTTCCCAACTCATAAAGATCATTTAAAAGGAGGATCATCTCTCACTGAGGTTGAGCCTTTGAAGGAATTGGTGTTTCCTCTAATAAAGCTCAATGCAAAGAAACCATCTTTTTAGCCACTTGAAGGGTTTGTTCGCCTAATTCAAGGGCCTAAAACAAAACATGGGGTATGTATAGGAATAAAAAATGCAAAATGTTTTGATCCGAAAGCTTACAAACTTCTAGTTAAAGTTGGATACAATTCAAAAGAAAGTTCTACCTTAGGTGAACTCTCTCATGAAGCCACTGGAGAATAAGAACATAGACTTACAGCTACCCAAAATATGTTGAAAGAAAGTAGGCATGCTATTCAAAGTAGTCAAACTGGCCTTGAGTTTGTACCACAAAGTCCCATTTGCATTAACATCAAAAGAGCCAGCACCAATCATGTGTCTAAAGGAGAATTTTCATTGACAAAGTTAAAGATTGTCTAAAGTAAAAGAGCTTGTCGTCAAAGATTGACTATCTCTAAGACGTTAAATCATTTGAAAAGGGTCATTAAGCTACGAGCCACCCAAAAACTTCAAAGTCTAATTCCATCTCGTATAAGGCGATGCACTTTTGCTAATATCATGTGAAAAAGTATTGAAAGTTAAATTGCAAACTATTATTTTCACACAAACTCAAGACAATAAAGATAATAGGGAAAGTGTAGCTCTATCTTATCATATTAGTAGTAGAGTTGGCCATGCAATGCATCAAAATGCTAAGGACAGCTTGTGCAAACAACTCTTCAAATTGACCAATAGCGGTTATATTTGCAAGCCGAGTGATGCTAGCAAATAATTAGCATAAGACAAAAGAATGGTCTAATGAGAATGTGTGTGAACTTTTAAGGAGATGGAACATGTAGAGAAAGATATTGTATCAACATATCACATCACTTTAAGTAAAGAAATAGAAAAGGAAAATGTTGAAGCTGCTCCTCCTGAACTTGAAGAAAGCGTTAAAGCTACTGTTGATGAGCTAAAGGAGATTAATTTGGGCAATGTTGATAGTTCTCGATCAATCTATATCAGCACCTTGTTGGCCATTGATAAAGAAAGAGCATACATCGAGCTACTTCATGAGTTCAAAGATGTATTCACATGGTCGTACAAAGAAATGCCTGGATTAGATCGAAAATAGTCCATCATCTATCTTTTAAGAAGGGAGTTTGCCTGTCAAACAAGCTCAACGTCGATTTTGACCTGAGTTGGTCCCTTTAATTGAGGCTAAAATGAATAAACTTATCAAAGTTAGGTTCATTCGAGAAGTCAAGTATCCTATATGGATCTTAAGCATTGTCCCGTGAGAAAGAAGAATGGCCAAATTCAAGTTTGTGTTGATTTAAGATATTTGAATGATGCATGTCCCAAAGATGACTTTTCGTTGCCCATTACTAAGCTCATGATTGGTGCTACTACAGGCCATGAAGCGTTATCTTTCATAGATGGATCATCTGGGTATAACCAAATACGTATGGCCCTAAAAGATGAAGAGTCAATGGTATTTTGTACTCCAAAAGATATATATTACTATTAGGTGATGCCGTTTGGATTGAAAAACACTGGTGCTACATATTAGAGGGCTATGCAAAAAATCTTCGATGATATGCTCCATAAAATTATTGAGTGCTATGTTGAGAAGATATCAACTCAATATGAATCCATTGAAATTCACATTTGGTGTTAAGTTTGAAAAGTTTCTTGGGTTCATTGCTCGTTATTGAGAGATAGAAATTGAGCAAGAAAAGATTGAAGCAATTCTAAAAATACCTGAATCTCGAGACATTCACGAACTTAAAAGTTTGTAAGGAAAGTTAGCTTATCTTCGAAGGTTCATTTCAAACCTAGTCGACTGATGCCAGCCATTCAGCTGACTCATGAAGAAAGGTATTCTATTTAAATGGGATAAGTCTTGTAGAAACACTTTTGAAAGTATAAAAGCTTATTTGATAAAGCCCCCTATGTTGGTTGCACCAGTGCCTAAACGCCCATTGATTCTTTATATTGCTGCTTAAGAACGTTCCATTGGGGCTTTATTAGTGTAAGAGAACAATAATGGAAAAGAGAGTGCCTTGTACTATTTGAGTAGGATGATGACACCACACGAGTTGAACTACTCACCAATTGAAAAGATATGCTTGGCCCTCATCTTTGCAATCCAAAAGTTGAAACACTACTTTTAGACTTATACCGTCCGTCTTATCTTGAAAGCAAATCAACTAAAGTATGTTATGACAAGGTCAGTTCTTCTTGATAGACTTACAAGGTGGTACCTTTAATTGCAGCAATTTAAGATTATATATGTTTTTCAAAAGGCTGTGAAAGGACAAGTTTTGACAGACTTCTTAGTCGATCATCCTATTCTTATTGAGTGGGATCTATCTGATAACTTACCAGACGAAGATGTTCTCGTAATTGAAATTACTCCTTTTTGGAAGATGCACTTTGATGGAGCTTCTCATAAAAAGGAAACAGATGCAGAAGTCATATTCATGACATCTGATAGAGAAGTGTTGCCTTACTCATTCACCTTAACCCAAAATTGTTTTAACAATGTTGTAAAATATCAAGCTCTTATTCTTGGATTGGAAATGACAGTTGATATAAAACAACTACATCTGGAAGTGTATGGAGATTCTGAATTAATGGTCAATTAATTAATTGGATCATATGAAGTCAAGAAACCTGAGCTATTTCCGTATTTCAATTATATTAGAAGGCTTATTGGATGGTTGGGAGATGTAGTTATTGAACATATACCAAGGACAAATAATAAGCAAGCTAATGCTTTAGCGAATCTCGCTTTTACACTCGTCATACTTGAAGGTGAAACTCGTGTACCAATATGTAGAAGTTGGGTTGTGCCACCAATCTTTGAGAACGATAGTTGTGATGAAGAAGAAGAAAATCATGTTGTCGAAGTGGTTGAAGTTGAGAAAGAAGATTGGCATCAACCATTTGTGGATTACTTAAAGTATGAGAAGCTACCTAATGATCCACGCCAAATAGTTGATATTTGACGTTGTGTGGCTTGATGCATTCATTACAAAAGCACACTTTATAGACGCTCATTTGATGGAGTCTTCTTGTAATGTTTAGGTAATTATGAAGCTATGTAAGCTATGAAAGAAGCTCATTCTAGAATTTATGGTGCTCATCAATCAGGCCCAAAGTTACACTTTCAAATAAAAAGGATGGGTTACTATTGGCCGATATTGGTAAAGGATTGCATGGATTATGCGCAAAGATGTCAAGCCTGTCAATTTCATACAAGTGGGCTGAAGCGATACCCCTCTCAAAGAGATAAAGAAGGAAAATGTTGCTGACTTTTCTATATCAACATTATTTATTGTTATGGGATTCCTCGATATATAATCACGGATAATAGAAAACCCTTTTGCAACAGTTTGATAGATAAGCTTTGTCAGAAGTTTAGTTTCAAACAAAGAAAATCTTCCATGTACTACGCCGATACTAATGGACTTGTTGAAGTATTGTTTGTGAAATATTTTACTAACCGCAAGTGAACGGTGTCAAGTTTTAATATAACGGTGAGTATCGTATCGTATCCACAGGGATTGTAATAAGAAGTTACATTAAGTACCGTAGTTCAAATAGTCCTAATTTTATTTAGAAAATTGGGTGATGCTTGGTAAACAAAGAAAAATAAGATAAAAATGCATAGACAAGAATGGAGTTTTTAGAAATAATATAACAAACACCTTATAAGCAAGATATTCTATAGAAATGACTCACCTAATTATCGCTTATGTTCTTCCTTCCAAAATATATCAATTCAAGTCAATAATACATGTAAGTTAAGAATTCTTAAGCTCATCAATTCCCTCTCTCGAGTGCCGAATTGACTATGAGTTCTAACATGAATTTTGATATCTTTATAAAAATTCAAGAATAAAACTCTACAAAAGTTCAATGAATTCTTATTCAAAACTTCAAAGGTTTCATAAGCTTCTCAACTCTATGATTCATAGGTTGTGTTATCCCTATGATCATGTATAAAATTCCCTCTCTCGAGTGTCAAATCTCATACGTCAAATAATCTCAATTAGTGATCAATTAATCAAGATGAAATACTAAACAAGATAACACAAACATGATAAATAACTTGAACTAATATTATTTGGAATTCAAAACATGGGATCAAATAAGGTTACATCATCCTCTAGAAAGAAATATTTAGTTCACCATGGATGAATATAACTTCAAAAAATAAATAAGAAAGAACATGGAAATTGTTCACCAATTTGTGAAGTGGAAGGAATGGTTGAACCTCTCCTTGTCTCCAAGAATAACTCATTGTCTTCAATTGCAGAAAATGGAATGGGTGTTGTCTCTAAGTACCCAATGGCCTTCTTTGGTTCCAAGAATCAATCCTTCTCCCCCTTTGGTTGATGTTGATATTTCCTTTTTAAACTTATCCCAAATGATTCTTTCCCCAAGAGTCTTCCAAAAGAAACCCTATAATCCTTCCACTTTTCTTGGCTTTTCATTAAAAGAAACCTAAAATTCCTCTCACTTTTCTTGGTTTTTCAAAAAGAACCTGAAATTCTTCCCTTTTCCTAGATTTTTCTCCTTTTTATCTCCACCAATATAGTGTATCCACTAGAGCATCACATGGTTAATGATGTATAGGTATATCTAATGTGTATATCTCATAAAAATACCAAAATTTGTGATCCATTGCCACTTGTCGCCAAAAAATTGCATCAGCGTCTTTTTTGTTGGAAGGGCAGCACCTAGGCATCGAATAACGGTGCCTAGGTACTGTGCATTTTGTCTTGGAAGCTTCGGATAGTCCCTAGGCGCTTTGCTCTGTTTTGGTGCCTAGGCACCGGGCATTCTATCTTGACAGCTTAATTTCAGCACTTTGACACTATATAGCCCATTTAAACTATTTTTTGACCTCTTTATATGCTGAATTTGATTTTTATGTCTTATAATGAATTGTAGATCTATGTTTTTGTGTTCCATAAAAACTTAAATCAACTAAATATGACATCGGTGGATCGAGTTATGCCTGAAATATTAAAATGTATCATCCTAGAAAATTGCAGCCAAGTGCTGACTCTTGAACTCATTTTTTCTCATTGAAATTGACTGAATTGGATTTTGTGGTAAATATAGAAGTTGTAGATCTATCTCTTACTTTTCAATGGATGAAGAATCAATTTGATATGAAATTAGGGCCGAGAGTTATGATTGAAATACGAAAACTACCGTCAGTAGCACCACAACTTGAATTCTTCAATATTTCAACTAAGTTTTTTATTTCTTTCCATTTTCTTCTCTTATTGTCATTACCTATAAGATTTAAGACTAAATGCATAAAAAGTAACAAAAATACTTGAAAACAAACTAAATGATAATCAAAAGATGTCTAAATTACTGGTATAAAACCAACTTATCAAACATTCAACAAGACTTTGTGTACTTTGTTGGAAAAAGTGATTACAAACTCAAAGCGAGATTGGCACGAAAGAATCAGAGAAGCTTTTTGGGCGTACATAACCACTTTTAGAATGCCTACTCAAGCGACTCCTTACGCACTAGTGTATGGTGTTGAAGCTATTATTCCTCTTGAGCAACAAATTTCATCATTGAGGATAGTCGTTCAAGAAGGACTAACCAAAGAAGAAAATGCATGCCTACGCCTAGAAGAGTTAGAGGCTCTTGATGAGAAAAGGTTGGAAGCGCAACAAAGACTTGAATGCTATTAGGCTCGCATGTCTAGGGCATTCAATAAGAAAGTGTGATCACGCTCTTTCCAAGTTGATGATTTGGTGTTTGCTGTAAGAATGCCTATCATTACTACTCATCGGACTAGAAATAAATTTACATCAAAATGGAATGGTCCTTATTTTGTTAAAGAGGTCTACACAAATGGTGCTTATAAGTTGGTTGTTGAAGATGGCTTAAGAATTGGCCCAATAAATAGAAAGTTCTTAAAATGCTACTACGCTTAAAGTTAGAAAAATGCTCTATGATGCATGAGCCTAAATTGCATGTTACTCCTGCCCCTTACGAGTATAAATTATGAACGGTACCCACTAAAGGTATTGCATGTGGTTAAACTGCTAACTTGCCCTACCAAAAGTGAATACATGTGGTTAAAACTATTAATTTACCCCACTAAAGGTATTTTATGTGGTTAAAATGTTAAATACTCCACTTAGTGTAGGGTGGTTAGGCAATAGACACTCCTAGCCCGCATGAGTATAAACTGTGTAAGGTTCCCCTCAAATAAAAATAAAAAAAATGATGAGTGTCCTTGAACTACGTTATGAGTTAATACCTTTGTTGGGATACGTAGACAGCTTAAATATTTTTTAATTTCAGTCATGAGTGTAAAATAAATTATGTTTTCTTTTCATATTGGATAGTAGTTTGTTTAAAAGAAAAAAGAAAAAAGAAAAGAGAAAAAAAGCTTTGTGAATTTTGATGACGTTAATGCACTTGATGGATTGTAAGATAGAAAAAGAACAATTTCTATTATGTAATCTCAAAAAATAATGATGTTCTTTATATTAAAAAAGAGAGAGAGAGAGAAAAGTCCTAAACAAACACTAAGCAAAGAGTCTTAAAATTTTCAATTCTTCTTTGGCAGTCTCCAGATGTACCTTTGAAAACTTCAAATTTTTTACTGCTTCATCACTCAATGGACAAGTGTTCTCTTCTTCAATCTCATAAACTTCAATTTGGGCACTTTGAAGAAGTTGTTGTTGTCATTTTAATAATGCAGACAAGTGTTTCTTTCGTCCCTTCAAATTATCAAGCTCCTTCTTAGTGTACTTCAACTCCTCCTTGGTAGATTGCATTTGATTAACCTCTTTGCTTTCTCTAGTCTTGGTGTGGAGGTGATCTTTGGCTTCACTCAATTGCTGTGCAAGAAGTTCTTTGGGTGTTTTTTTGGAAGATATTGACATTGCCTCTTCATAAGCAGCGATTTTGGTAAAAAGTTCTTTCAATGGTTCTTCCACATAAGAGATGTCAAAATTGGTAAGGCTTTTCATGAACTCAAGCATCAATGATACATAATCTTTAATGGATGAAAGGGAGTCAATCGAAGTATTTGTTATCCTCTCGTGGAAATCGCTCCACAGCCTTTAAAGATACTCCTTTTGGTGATTAAGTATGAATTTTTCGCCTTTAAATACTGAAAATGCAGCACAATGAGGTGTTTGTTTAACCATAGTCAAGCTAAGTGTTTCCTTTTGTGTTGTCCCATCAATTGGAAGAATTGTGGCTGACAAGTTGGGCCCTCTTATCGATCTTTGGTTAACTCATGATCCTTCACCATTATCAATATTAATTAGTTCTTTCTTCAACTAAAACATCACGTATTTTAAGTTAGAAAAGAGTTAAAAAAAAGAGATGAAAAAGTGAGGAAATAACCTCTTCAACGAAGTTCTTTGTTTGTAGTGGATTAGTCGCAACATCACTAGCATTGACATCCCTTGCCTGAGACCCGAATATCCTTAAGGGCATTTTTCTATGATCGTTTTAATTCAGATTCACAATCTGGCAAGAACAACGATCTTGGCCCATTATCTATTAAAAAGTATAAGAAACTTGGGTAGATGCCATGCTCAAAATAGATGATAAAGATTGTAAGTGATAGGTCAAGGATGAATACCACAAGAAGATTTTTGATAAGTTAAGAAAGTAGTTCTTTGAAAAACCATTGACGAAAACTCTCACAAGTATTATTTCAACCTTCAATCATTTTCTATTAGGATTACTTTGTTTTATAAAGCTAAATTACTGAATAACCTAAAAATAAAATAAATTAAATCCTAGAAAACTAGCCCTTTCAATGATTAAAGTAAAATGTCCAATATTAAGAAAAGAAAATCAGAAAGGCCAATCCCTTTCAATCACGAAAGTAAATGACCATTAATTATCCTAAAAGGTTTTCAAAGAAAATAAGAATAGTTCATCCCTTAGAATAATTCAAGAAACTAAGGGCTATTCCTGATTTGAAAATAGGTAAGTAATTACCCCTTATTGCAGAATTTTTATTTGATAACAACTCGCAAAAATTTGAAAATTTGCAGGATTGGCTCTTGCCCAAATTAATCAGTATGTTGAAATTGACAAATTGAAAATCTTTCCTTAATGACATTGATAGCCAATGATCTTATTTTGGACTCAACTTAATTTGCAACATACTAGAATCAACTCGAATCTAATGAATCGGCCTAATAAGTGCATCTTTGAACCTTTTAGCCCTTATCCTTATTATTAGTCCAACAAGGCCATTCAATGGATACTTTAATGATACTCCATTATTCTCACCATTAAAAGATAAGAACTTCATAATGAAAAATGAGACCCGAATATCCTTAAGGGCATTTTTCTATGATCGTCTTAATTCAGATTCACAATCTGGCAAGAACAACGATCTTGGCCCATTATCTATTAAAAAGTATAAGAAACTTGGGTAGATGCCATGATCAAAATAGATGATAAAGATTGTAAGTGATAGGTCAAGGATGAATACCACAAGAAGATTTTTGATAAGTTAAGAAAGTAGTTCTTTGAAAAACCATTGACGAAAACTCTCACAAGTATTATTTCAACCTTCAATCATTTTCTATTAGGATTACTTTGTTTTATAAAGCTAAATTACTGAATAACCTAAAAATAAAATAAATTAAATCCTAGAAAACTAGCCCTTTCAATGATTAAAGTAAAATGTCCAATATTAAGAAAAGAAAATCAGACAGGCCAATCCCTTTTAATTACGAAAGTAAATGACCATTAATTATCCTAAAAGGTTTTCAAAGAAAATAAGAATAGTTCATCCCATAGAATCAATCAAGAAAGTAAAGGGCAATTCGTGTTTTGAAAATGGGCAAGCAATTACCCTTTATTGCAGAATTTTTATTTGATAACAACTTAAAAAAATTTGAAAATTTGCAGGATTTGCTCTTGCCCAAATTAATCAGTATGCTGAAATTGACAAGTTGAAAAGCTTTCCTTAATGACATTGATAGCCAATGATCTTATTTTGGACCCAACTTCGTTTGCAACATATTAGAATCAACTCGAATCTAATGAATCGGCCGAATAAGTGCATCTTCGAACCATTTAGCCCTTGTCCTTATAATTAGTCCAACAAGCACATGCAATGGACACTTTATTGATACTCCATTATTGTCATCATTAAAAGATAAAAACCTCATAATAAAAAATGAGACCCGAATATCCTTGAGGGTATTTTTCCTAGGATCGTCTTAATTCAAATTCACAATCTGGCAAGAACAATGATATTGGCCCATTATTTATTAAATGGTATAAGAAACTTGGGTAGATGCCACGCTCAAAATAGATGATAAAGATTATAAGTGATAGGTCAAGGATGAATACCACAAGAAGATTTTTGATAAGTTAAGAAAGTAGTTCTTTGAAAAACCATTAATGAAAACTTTCACAAGTATTATTTCAGCTTTGAATCATTTTCTATTAGGATTTCTTTGTTTTATAAGCGAAATTACTGAACAACCTAAAAATAAATTAAATTAAATCCCAGAAAACTAGCCCTTTCAATGATTAAAGTAAAATGTCCAATATAAAGAAAAGAAAATAAGAAAGGCCAATCTCTTTCAATCATGACAGTAAATGACCATTAATTATTCTGAAAGGTTTTCAAAGAAAATAAGAATAGTTCATCCGTTAGAATCATTCAAGAAAGTAAAGGGCAATTCGTGTTTTGAAAATTGGTAAGTAATTACCAGTTATTGCAGAATTTTTATTTGATAACAACTTACAAAAATTTGAAATTTTGCAGGATTTGCTCTTGCCCAAATTAATCAGTATGCTGAAATTGACAAGTTGAAAAGCTTTCCTTAATGACATTGATAGCCAATGATCTTATTTTGGATCCAACTTAATTTACAACATACTAGAATCAACTCGAATCTAATGAATCGGCCTAATAAGTGCATCTTTGAACCTTTTAGCCCTTGTCCTTATTATTAGTCCAACAAGACCATTCAATGGATACTTTAATGATACTCCATTATTCTCACTATTAAAAGATAAGAACGTCATAATGAAAAATGAAACCCGAATATTCTTAAGGGCATTTTTCTATGATCGTCTTAATTCAGATTCACAATCTGGCAAGAATAACGATCTTGGCGCATTATCTATTAAAAGTATAAGAAACTTGGGTAGATGCCACGCTCAAATTATATGATAAAGATTGTAAGTGATAGGTCAAGGATGAATACCACAAGAACAATTTTGATAAGTTAAGGAAATAGTTCTTTGAAAAACCATTGACGAAAACTCTCACAAGTATTATTTCAGCGTTGAATCATTTTCTATTAGGATTACTTTGTTTTATAAAGCTAAATTACTGAATAACCTAACAACAAAATAAATTAAATCCTAGAAAACTACCGTTTTCAATGATCAAAGTAAAATGTCCAATATTAAGAAAAGAAAATAAGAAAGGCCAATCCCTTTCAATCATGAAAGTAAATGGCCATTAATTATTCTGAAAGGTTTTCAAAGAAAATAAGAATAGTTCATCCCTTAGAATCAATCATGGAATTAAAGGGCAATACGTGTTTTGAAAATAGGTAAGTAATTACCTGTTATTGCAAAATTTTTATTTGATAACAACTTACAAAAATTTAAAAATTTGTAGGATTTGCTCTTGCCCAAATTAATCAGTATCCTGAAATTGGCAAGTTGAAAAGCTTTCCTTAATGACATTGATAGCCAACGATCTTATTTTGGACCCAACTTAATTTGCAACATATTAGAATCAACTCGAATCTAATGAATCGGCCCAATAAGTGCATCTTTGAACCATTTGCCCTTGTCCTTATTATTAGTCCAACAAGCACATGCAATGGACACTTTATTTGATACTCCATTATTCTCATCATTAAAAGATAAGAACGTCATAATGAAAAATGAGACCCGAATATCCTTACGGTATTTTTCTACGATCGTCTTAATTCAAATTCACAATCTGGCAAGAACAATGATATTGGCCCATTATTTATTAAATGGCATAAGAAACTTGGGTAGATGCCACGCTCAAAATAGATGATAAAGATTATAAGTGATAGATCAAGGATGAATACCACAAGAAGAATTTTGATAAGTTAAGAAAGTTAGTTCTTTGAAAAACCATTGACGAAAACTCTCACAAGTATTATTTCAGCCTTGAATCATTTTCTATTAGGATTTCTTTGTTTTATAAAGCTAAATTACTGAATAACCTAACAACAAAATAAATTAAATCCTAGAAAACTACCCCTTTCAATGATTAAAGTAAAATGTCCAATATTAAGAAAAGAAAATAAGAAAGGCCAATCCCTTTCAATCGCGAAAGCAAATAACCATTAATTATCCTAAAAGGTTTTCAAAGAAAATAAGAATAGTTCATCCTTTAGAATCAATCAAGAAATTAAAGGGCAATTCGTGTTTTGAAAATAGGTTATTTGATAACAACTTACAAAAATTTGAAAATTTGTAGGATTTGCTCTTGCCCGAATTAATCAGTATCCTGAAATTGGCAAGTTGAAAAGCTTTCTTAATGACATTGATAGCCAACAATCTTATTTTGGACCCAACTTAATTTGCAACATATTAGAATCAACTCGAATCTAATGAATCGGCCCAATAAGTGCATCTTTGAACCTTTTAGCCCTTGTCCTTATTATTAGTCCAACAAGCACATGCAATGGATACTTTATTTATACTCCATTATTCTCATCATTAAAAGATAAGAACATCATAATGAAAAATGAGACCCGAATATCCTTACGGTATTTTTTCTACGATCGTCTTAATTCAAATTCACAATCTGGCAAGAACAATGATATTGGCCCATTATTTATTAAATGGCATAAGAAACTTGGGTAGATGCCACGCTCAAAATAGATGATAAAGATTGTAAGTGATAGATCAAGGATGAATACCACAAGAAGAATTTTGATAAGTTAAGAAAGTAGTTCTTTGAAAAACCATTGACGAAAACTCTCACAAGTATTATTTCAGCCTTGAATCATTTTCTATTAGGATTTCTTTGTTTTATAAAGCTAAATTACTGAATAACCTAACAACAAAATAAATTAAATCCTAGAAAACTACGTTTTCAATGATCAAAGTAAAATGTCCAATATTAAGAAAAGAAAATAAGAAAGGCCAATCCCTTTCAATCGCGAAAGCAAATAACCATTAATTATCCTAAAAGGTTTTCAAAGAAAATAAGAATAGTTCATCTCTTAGAATCAATCAAGAAATTAAAGGGCAATTCGTGTTTTGAAAATTGGTAAGTAATTACCCTTTATTGCAAAATTTTTATTTGATAACAACTTACAAAAATTTGAAAATTTGTAGGATTTGCTCTTGCCCAAATCAATCAATATCCTGAAATTGACAAATTGAAAAACTTTCCTTAATGACATTGATAGCCAATGATCTTATTTTGGACCCAACTTAATTTGCAACATATTAGAATCAACTCGAATCTAATGAATCGGCCCAATAAATGCATCTTTGAACCTTTTAGCCTTGTCCTTATTATTAGTCCAACAAGACCATTCAATGGATACTTTAATGATACTCCATTATTCTCACCATTAAAAGATAAGAACGTCATAATGAAAAATGAGACCCGAATATCCTTAAGGTCATTTTTCTATGATCGTCTTAATTCAGATTCACAATCTGGCAAGAACAACGATCTTGGCCCATTATCTATTAAAAAGTATAAGAAACTTGGGTAGATGCCACGCTCAAAATATATGATAAAGATTGTAAGTGATAGGTCAAGGATGAATACCACAAGAAGAATTTTGATAAGTTAAGAAAGTAGTTCTTTGAAAAACCATTGACGAAAACTCTCACAAGTATTATTTCAGCCTTGAATCATTTTTTTAGGATTACTTTATTTTATAAAGCTAAATTACTGAATAACCTAACAACAAAATAAATTAAATCCTAGAAAACTACCCCTTTCAATGATTAAAGTAAAATGTCCAATATTAAGAAAAGAAAATAAGAAAGGCCAATCCCTTTCAATCGCGAAAGTAAATGGCATTAATTATCTTAAAAGGTTTTCAAAGAAAATAAGAATAGTTCATCCCTTAGAATCAATCAAGGAATTAAAGGGCAATTCGTGTTTTGAAAATAGGTAAGTAATTACCTTTATTGCAAAAATTTTATTTGATAACAACTTACAAAAATTTGAAAATTTGTAGGATTTGCTCTTGCCCAAATTAATCAGTATCCTGAAATTGGCAAGTTGAAAAGCTTTCCTTAATGACATTGATAGCCAACGATCTTATTTTGGACCAACTTAATTTGCAACATATTAGAATCAACTCGAATCTAATGAATCGGCCCAATAAGTGCATCTTTGAACCATTTAGCCCTTGTCCTTATTATTAGTCCAACAAGCACATGCAATGGACACTTTATATACTCCATTATTCTCATCATTAAAAGATAAGAACATCATAATGAAAAATGAGACCCGAATATCCTTAAGGGTATTTTTTCTACGATCGTCTTAATTCAAATTCACAATCTGGCAAGAACAATGATATTGGCCCATTATTTATTAAATGGCATAAGAAACTTGGGTAGATGCCACGCTCAAAATAGATGATAAAGATTATAAGTGATAGATCAAGGATGAATACCACAAGAAGAATTTTGATAAGTTAAGAAAGTAGTTCTTTGAAAAACCATTGACGAAAACTCTCACAAGTATTATTTCAGCCTTGAATCATTTTCTATTAGGATTACTTTGTTTTATAAAGCTAAATTACTGAATAACCTAACAACAAAATAAATTAAATCCTAGAAAACTACCCCTTTCAATGATCAAAGTAAAATGTCCAATATTAAGAAAAGAAAATAAGAAAGGCCAATCCCTTTCAATCGCGAAAGCAAATAACCATTAATTATCCTAAAAGGTTTTCAAAGAAAATAAGAATAGTTCATCTCTTAGAATCAATCAAGAAATTAAAGGGCAATTCGTGTTTTGAAAATTGGTAAGTAATTACCCTTTATTGCAAAATTTTTATTTGATAACAACTTACAAAAATTTGAAAATTTGTAGGATTTGCTCTTGCCCAAATCAATCAATATCCTGAAATTGACAAATTGAAAAACTTTCCTTAATGACATTGATAGCCAATGATCTTATTTTGGACCCAACTTAATTTGCAACATATTAGAATCAACTCGAATCTAATGAATCGGCCCAATAAATGCATCTTTGAACCTTTTAGCCCTTGTCCTTATTATTAGTCCAACAAGACCATTCAATGGATACTTTAATGATACTCCATTATTCTCACCATTAAAAGATAAGAACGTCATAATGAAAAATGAGACCCGAATATCCTTAAGGGCATTTTTCTATGATCGTCTTAATTCAGATTCACAATCTGGCAAGAACAACGATCTTGGCGCATTATCTATTAAAAAG
>JAGSPU010000838.1:0-46327 GCA_019321725.1 Paulownia fortunei | reverse complement strand
TGCTGCCACATTAATTTACATGATGATTTTGACACCCATAGACATATTCATTCACTCCCCAATTTTTATTACCCTTAGCTAACATCAAATGTGACAGTTTTGCACACTTCATAACATTAATGGTTTTGGCACCCTTAAGTATATTAAATCACTCCCAACTTTTGACCACTCTTAGATAACATATACAAAGAGATAACTAGACCATAGTCTTGAAAAAACTAATGGGTTTAATACTATAAAACCAGTCCCCTTCACATGAGATAGAATCTGAAATTCGATGGAGACAATTCTGAGCATCTCTTTAATTATCATGTCATATTTTAATTCCTAAGCTATCCAAACGTAAATACATAATCTTATCTCTTATATAAAAACATTCATAATGATAAATATAGAATTTACCCAAGGTTTCTTGCATATTTTAAGTTCAATAAACTAGAAATCAGCATATATATAGATTTTGCCCTTTAGTGGTTCTACAATATGTTTGCAACCACAAATCATTCTTTTATGCATAATAACCCTATAAATAACCTCTAACATCATCATGAACATGATAAGAATCTTAAAAAATTACAAAACCCTCAAATAATATAAAAATAGATGTCAAAACTGTATATGAACCTCAACTATGCCAGTTTCAGCTTCTACTTGTGATTACTACTTCCTTTTGCTTTCTTTGCCCTTTTCTATCACTTGGAATCACTTGGGACCAGCTTAGAGAGATTTTGACATAAATTGGGACATTGAAAATGACTGACAATGGTTGATGGTCGTCCGTAAATGGCCAAGAGTGAAGGAAAGCTTGAGGTGGCACTAGAGGTGCTTGCTTAAGATTGATAGCAAGCATAGGTAGCAAGTTGTGGTATAAATCTGATCTTTCACCTATGTTTTAAACCTAGATCAGATGTGTCTTACAATACATTAATTTTATTGCATCCTATTTTAATTACCACAAGATCCCATAGATAATTCATAAGCTAATTTCCTAGTCATTCATTTAATTTCTTACCTGATTGTCACCCGATTCTTAAATAATTATCCATATAAAAATTATATAAGCTTATACATAAATGAATATTGTAATATCACCTTCGAATCATATTATCTTATGTACAATGTCCCAAATATACAATTTATCTATATATACTTTGAAATACCTGGATGAAATTGAATCAAATCGTATAAGCTTACTAGTAACAACTTTAACACTTCCAAAATTATAACCTATGTATCCCATCGATTCCAATATTGATCAATCTCATTTTCTTATTATTTCAATTTAATTTTGATTACTTATAATATGATGATCGACAACTAAGACCATATAAAATTTTCAAGAAATTTAATGATCAAATATGATTATAAGGTAAAACGGATCATGCCATGCTAGTTGCAATGCAAAACCTTATGAATAACATGTAATGCAAGAATCATATTGGCCAAGTAAGTAGTGTGAGGCACGTTTATTAAAATTAATTAAATTAGTCTTGACTAATTAATTAGGCCTAGGTCCATTAGGTGTGGGATTGATGGAGATTAGGCCCATTTGGGATTACAGTTGGAGTCCAACCCCTAGAGATAGAAGGAATGAAGTGTCCTTATGAGATAAGGACATCATCCATTAGAGTAGGAGATAATGGAGGACTTGGAGTCCAAAATGAGGTGCAACTTTAAGGCTGATGAAATCCCAAAGTGGATGGTTTTGGAATGGGACTTCACATAATTTTTGCTAGAAATTCCATCTCTCTTGGATATGTTCTAATCTGAAAAATTAGTTTTCTTCTCATGCAAAAAATTCAAAAAAACCCTACACCCTCTAGCCCACTAGAATCGACCATCTCTTATTTTCTTTCTACCCTATTTAATTCTTGATTCCTCTTTCACAAGTTGAATTAGGAATCAAAATCAAACACCTAAACATATAATCATTGTGTGTTCAATTTTTCTAGATCCTACACATCCTAGGTTTGAATTATTGAATTAGACTTACTAGCATAGGATCCAAATGTGAGTGAACATCTAAGGTGTGGATATATTTAAATGGGAAACACTTGGAGCTCTAGGAGAATCAATTCAATTATTGGTCTTTAGAATTAGGATTGTGGACTTGACGAAAGTGAAGATAATGATTTGGATATTTTTAAATCCTCATCAAAAATTGGAAGCAATTAATGGTATAATCCCTAAACTTTCCTACACAAGTATTATTATTGCATACCTAATCCATTTGCTTGAGCAATGGGATACATGGATTTACACGTACTTGTACATATTTTATTAAATTTTAAATTTTCATTACATCACATATTTTAGGATCGTGCAAACCCAACAATAGTACCAGAGCCTAGGTTATATGATAAATAATACTTCATGATTACATCTTATTCAAATTTATGCAATAAATTGATTTTAGGATTGTGTGATAATTTGATCATGTGTTTTTTTTATTTGGGACTAACTAATTAATATTTTTACTTGTTAAAAACACTAAAAAAAAGTCAAACACTAAGGTCCCACATTCACTGACATCGTTGGTCAACATGTGATGTTGGGTGGGTAGCCAATTATGGCTTAAGAATTGGCAACAACAGCCAGTGCCTAGGCTATGTGGGTTGCCCGCGCTAGTCAGGCTTTCGATGTATGGTAGGCACGTGCCTAGCCATATTAGTGATGGGAAACTATAGCCTGACAAAGGCTAAGTATTCGGTAGCAGCTAAGTGCCCCCCCCCCCCCCAACAATCCAAGATTTGTGAAATCTTAGTCTTGTTATGCCATGACTGCTACAACTTTAAGGTTGCAAACCCAAGTGTAGGTTGTGTTAAGTAATAAATTTATTAGGAGTTTGAGATCGATCCATAGGGAAGTTGTTTGAAGTTTCAAGTTTATATTTCTTAGAAGATGAACTGAATGTGGTTTATATTACAAAAAAAAATTGTGCTATAACTAAAAAATCAATGTAATAAAAGTATTGAGGATTAGGGATCCGCTCTTGAGTTTTGGATAAAGGAACGCTTACTTATTATTTTTTTACCTCTTTTAAATGTCCTTATTGAAGTCTATACACAATGAAGGTTCTAAAGGGAAGATGTTATCAAATACCTCATGCATTAAGGTAATCATGATATTGTCTTACTGTTTGTAAATTATCACTTGACACCAATACTTGTTTACGGGATCAAGTATTTATACACATCTTTATCTATAACAAATCAAGGTTTTACGTTAGCAGTTGGTGGAGTTGAACTGTACAATAAGCTAAATAAGTTCAAGTATTTGTTGTGCCATTGGTGATTCATAAATCAAGAATCGCCACTAAACAAGAAGGGTTTTAACAGCAACACGTATTTATGGGATTAAGTATTTATGCATACCTTTGTCTACAATAAATCAAGGTTTCATGTTAGCAGTCGGTGTAGTAGAACCGTATAATAAGCTAAATGAAATCAAGTATTTGTTGTACCATTGGTGATGTATAAATCAAGAATCACCACTAAACAATAAGGATTTTAATATCAACACTTATTTATGGGATTAAGTATTTATGCACACCTTTGTCTACAACAAATCAATGTTTCACGTTAGTAGTCGGCATAGTAGAATTATATAATAAACTAAATAAACCCAAGTATTTATTGTGCTATTGGTGATACATAAATCAAGAATCACCATAAAACAAGGAGGGTTTTATTCAAAAATTATAATAATAATACAACATACCTAAACATTATGCACTTTTATAACTGTTCCTCTTCCTCCATCAAATGGTTCACCCTTTCTTCTCAACTAAATGAAATTTAGAAAGATAAAATAAAAGTAGAAAAAAATAAAAATAGAAGAGAAACTAAAGAATGGATTTCTATTACTACTAGAAAACTTAGCCTAAATAAGGACAACAATAAAAAAAAATCCTTTCTAAGGGTTTTTGTGTGTCCTCAATGATATCCAAGAGCCCTATTTATAGTAGAAAAGTATCATATTCACTCCAAATACACTCCAAATTAACTTTATATGTGCTCTAAACTCATATGTCCTTTTTAGATCTAAATTTTATCACATATAATATTTTTTTCCATATAATCAACTGATTTTGGAATATTATTCAATGTAAATGCTATGTATTTTCTGTTAGCTTCATTTTCTAACTTGAATCACCTAATTCCAACCACTAGGTCCTTTCTAATATGCACATTTGGACGAATTTTTTGTAATAATCATGGTTGAATTGGGTTGAGCTTCCAACATCAAAGTTGTAGTCCTATATCATGGCTTTCAAATAAATCAAGATTAAGGTCCACAGAGCTTTTGAACATGGAGTTATACCCAAAATACAAAAATTGCACAAGTCTGGAAACATGTTTATTTTGAATTTAGTACAAGCCCAACAATCATTTGCAAAGTTTAAGTGATTTCTTGCATATATTTTGATCTACACATGATGGACTTGGGAAAAAAATAGCTATTTTCTTCTAATTATGATGCTTTTTTGATCCAATAAAATATTATCTCTTAACTTGCTCATGAAACGTGTTGGATGCAATCAAGCAAGTTCTATATTATGCCAAGTTTTTGAAAGATTTGTGCACAATCAAAGAAAAATATCATGTATAAAAGAAGGCATTTTTAATTGAAAGTGTTAGTTCAATCATTCAACAATTCACTCCACCCAAGTGCAAAGATCCAAGTTGTCCAACCATTTCATGTACCATAGGAAATACTAGAATAGAATGTGCTTTGCTGATGTTAGTACTAGTGTAAATCTTCTACCTTTTTCAGTTTATGAATAGGTAGGTTTTTAAGAACTCAAAACAACTTCCACTGTACTTTAACTAGCTAACTGTTCAATTAAAGTTCCAAAGAGAGTAGTAGAAGATGTGTTGGTGCAAATTGATAAGTTTACTTTCTAGTGAATTTCATTATTTTGAACACATAGCCTATTACACATACACATACATAGATTCCTATCATTTTCGGTTGCCCTTTTCTTGTCACTTCTATTATTAATTATAGGAATGGTATTTTGAAGTTATTTTTTTGGAAATATGACATTAGAACTAAATGTGTTTAATATTTGTAAGCAACCTGCAAATAATGTCAAAGTACAAGAAGTGGATTCAATTGAGGAACTTGTTTATGAATATTTTACTATCACTAATTCCTTTGATCCTCTAGAAACTTGTTTTGAAACTGAAAGTATTTGTAAAAAGACATACTTTAATACTCTCTCTGAATTTTCACAGGTGCAAGAAAAACAATTTTGGAAGCCAAGGTTTGAAAAACTTTCGTTATCAACAGTACAATCTATTCCATCAAGTATTAAAGTTCATATGATTGATTTGAAACTATTACCATTTGATTTGAAATACTCTTTGTTAGGTGAGAATGAGACTTTTCTAGTAATAATTTCTTCCAAACTTGATGCATCCCAAGAAGATAAGTTGATCAAAACTCTGAAAATGTATAAGAATGCTTTAGGATGGACCATTGCTGATATTAAAGGTATTAGTCCTTTAATTTGCACACATAACATCTATCTAGAGGAAAATGCTAAACCATCTAAAGAGATACAACGAAGGCTAAATCCTAATATGAAATAAGTAGTGAGAAATAAAGTCATTAAGTTCTTAGATAATGGATTCTAACAATAAATGGGTAAGTCCTACTCAAGTTACACCCAAGAAATCTTGAGTTACTATAATCAAGAATGAAATTGATGAGTTAATTCCAACTAGAACTGTTACTGTTTGGTGAATGTGCATTGACTATAGGAAATTCAACTCAGTGACTAGAAAAGATCATTTTCCATTACTGTTTCTTAGATGGATATTTTGGGTATAATCAAATTGGAATTGCACTTGAAGATCAAGAGAAAACAACTTTTACATGTCCTTTTGATACTTTTGCATATTGAAGGATGCCTTTTGGATTATGTAATGCACCAGCTATATTCTAACGATCTATGCTTAGTATTTTTAGTGACATGGTTAAATGTTTCTTAAAGTCTTCATGGATGATTTTTCTATTTTTGGTAATTCATTTGACATTTGAAGGTTTTGATCATGTGTGAAGAAAAAAATCTTGTACTCAATTAGGTGAAAAGATACTATTTTTGAATGGACTAAAAATTGTGAAAATACTTTTGTTAAGCTTAAAAGCATGCTTACGTCTACCCCAATCATGCAGACTCCAGATTGAACTTTACATTTTGAAATAATGAGTGATGCTAGTGACTATACTGTTGGAGCTGTCTTAGGACAAAGAAAAGATAAGAAACCATATGTTATTTACTGTACAACTAAAAGTCGAATAGTGATCAATTAGATTATTCAACCACTGAAAAAGAATTACTTCTTGTAGTTTTTGCATTAGATAAATTTAGATCTTATCTTGTTGGTTCACTAGTTGTTGTTTTCACTGATCATACAACTTTGAAATATCTTTTTCAAAAAAAGATGCCAAACCTAGATAGATTAGGTTGATTCTCTTACTCCAAGAATTCAACATCATTATTCAAGATAAGAAAGGAGTAGAGAATGCAGTGGCTGATCATTTATCGAGACTTGTTTGTGATGACTCATTTCAAACCACACCCATTAATGATACTTTTCTTGATGAACAACTATTCAATGCTTCTATTTTACCTTGGTTTGCTAACATTGTTAATTTTTTCGTGACATAAAAGATGCCACTGTATTAAAATTCCCAAGATAAAAAGAAGTTTTTGACCAAGGTGAAAAACTTTTATTGGGATGATCCACATCTATTCAAATATTGTCTTGATCAAATCTTTCAAGATGCGTGCCTGACAATGAGAAAGATAATATTCTTAAATTTTGTCATTCAAAATCATGTTGTGGTCACTTTTTGGCAAAGAAAACTACTGCAAAGATCTTGCAATGTGGATTTTATTGGCCAAATCTTTTCAAAGATACTTACACTTTTCTGTAGAAGTTGTAAAAATTGTCAAAATTAGGATCCACTTCAAAGCGAAACATGATGTCCTTACACCCCATCCCAGTGATTGAAATCTTTGAATGTTGGGGTATTGACTTCATGGGACCATTTTCATTATCATTTGGCTTTATTTACATATTGATCACTATAGATTGTCTCAAAATAGATCATGACAATTCTCTGTCGAAACAATGATCATAAAATAGTGATAAATTTTTGAAAGAAAATATTTTAAGTTGATTTGGAATACCTTAATCCATCATCAGTGATGGGAAAAAATATTTTTGAAATAAAGTTTTTAAAACTTTAATGAGGAAATATGGGATCTTATATAAAGTTTCAACCCCTTATCATCTTCAGATAAATGGACAAGTTAAACTTTCAAATAGGGAGATAAAATAAATTTTGGAAAAGATAGTTAACATAAATCGTAAAGATTGGCCTCTTAGACTTACCAATACACTTTAAGCATATAGAATTACTTTTAAAACATCAGGAGACATGTCTCTTATAGGATAGTTTATAGAAAACCGTGTCATTTACCTTTTGAACTTGAACATAAAGTTTATTGGGCAATCAAACTGTTTAACTTCCACATTAATAAAGCTTCAAAATTGTGCAAATTGCAAATCAATGAACTTCAAGAATTCAAAAATGATGCATATGAGAATTCTAAAATTCACAAAGCAAGAATCAAAAAATTTCATGATAATAAAATTTCAAGAAAAACTTTGAGGTTGGTCAAAAGGTTTTGCTTTATAATTCTCGATTACATTTATCTTTTGGAAATTGAGATCAAGGTGGAGTGCTCCTTTTGTTGTAAAAGAGGTATATCCTTATGGGGTGATTGACATTGAGAATCCGAGAAATGGTAGCATATCCAAATTAAATGGCCAAAGACTTAAACCATTTCGAGAGAATCAATTTTCATAAGAGAAAATTCTATTTCTTTCTAACCTTTGTTATGATTAGTATGTGTATATATATACGTATTTTCTCTAACTTTGTTTATTTTGTAGGCTTTCTTTCTTTTATTTTTTCTTTTCCTTTCCCAATTAAGTGATGGATAATGATACTCTGTGGCTATTGAAGTCGGACTTATCAGTTTTCCAAACAACTGTAATCTTTGTACAAAATTTCTCTCTTTTTCTTATTATCTTTTTTTGTTGTTTTCAAAATGAATGACATTCTTCTAACTCTCAAGAAGTAATTTCTTTTTCTTCCTAAAAATTAATTTTAAAAGTTTGTAAAACCAGGATTGAAAGATTAAGGATGCTTATGCACCAGGGTATCCCAATGGACTTATGATGGATAATTCAAGCAAAGGTAAGAGTAGTAGGTGAATTTTCACATGAGTTCTCAAACTTGCTTACTAGATACATACTTCGTTTTAGTAAAAGCAAATATTAAAAAAAACAAAGGGCAAAAAAATGCAAGTTAGTAACAAATGTGCTCGATGGACTTGCAACACAAAGTGTCATTCCTTAGGAATGGTTTCTAAAATTAAGAAGATAAAATTCATTTCATGATGGATGGACTGAGTAAGGAGTCTTTAGATGATATTATATTGACTCTTGAGACGCATTCATGTGGATTAGTACAATGTGCAATTCTTGATTTATGGAATTACTTTTGGGATAAATATGAGCGTTATAGTCTTGAGAATCTGATATTAATAGACCCTATTTGCCAGTTTATAAGAAAATTGGATGGGAAGCATATCCTCGATCCATAGAGGGTGTTTAAGAAATTACTGGACATAAAACCAGAAGAAGATGTGAGCCATAGTCACATGTACATTCACTTGCAGTAGTTATTGTTTTTTCAAACTTTATGTCCATATTTTCAACATTTCTGATAAAAGAAAAAAGACGTGTAATAAATATATTCCTTGTTCACACCTCAATATGTAGCACCGTACTTACTTCATTTTTACACAACTCATTTTCTACTCTCTATAAAAAAAAATAGAAGTCTCTTCCACTCGCAAGTTCAACTATATTTGTATATTTTGTGAAACTAATCCAGAAAAAATGGTGAGTTTATAGGGGTAACCAATAACCTTTGTAGAACTTTAGCAGAAAGAAAAATTTATTTAGTGTATGGGGGAGACAGTCTATGGTTAATGGGGAGTGTTGCTACTTCTGCTTATGTAAAAGAAGTTAAAGTTTTAGGAGTTATCCCAAAATTTTTAATAGTATAGAATATCACATGTATGACCATTGGAGATAAGCTAAAAGTGTCACATATTCACGACAGAATGCCTAACATGTTAAACAATGCGAATACATTCATCACCACTCTACCTAGTAGTTTTGGTATATTGGGGGAATTATTCCAAGTTGTCTCTTGGGCACAACTCAACATTCACCAAAAACCTATAGGTATTCTTAATGTTAATGGTTTCTTTAATGGTTCGCTATCTTTTGTAGATCATGCTGTAGAAAAAGGTTTTATTTCACCATCTACGAGATGAATTCTAGTTTCTACTTCAACACCTAACCAATTGTTTGATCAACTTCTAGCATATGTGCTAGAACCTGGTCCAGTATTGGCTTGTGTGGATTATTTCACTAGGGACAATGGTCAAAAATGCAAATTAAATTCGACTCTCAGCCTGTGAAATTTATCCTTAATGGTTTCAACTAATAGTGTATATATTGTGTTGTTTCAACTTTATTTTCCAATAAGTCACATTTCAAGTAGTATTTTCTAAACTAGACTTTCTTATCTATTTTAGACATTAGGGATAATGTCTCGATTAGGTTGGGGGAGGGGATAGTTGATATCATGTCTTGTGTGTTCAATGTGTATTTTTCTAGATTTAAAAAAAAATAAAAAAAATTCAAGCGTGTTTTCTTTTGGGTATGTTGAAACATAAAAAAGGGTGGTAGAGTGAAGGAAAACTATAACACTCTTGAGACGTACCCCTATGTTTTTTTTTCATAACATAGGAAAGTTTTTAACAAAAGTTTGTGAATTGTCAATTTTTTTTTAGTTGTAGATGTTCTACCAATTTCAATGATTAAGATTAAGCACGAATAATGTAGTTTGATTGATGATAGGTGTTGTTTTGAACTTTTATGTTGTTTTTTGGTTAATATATTTTTGTGATAATTATTCTCAAATAGTTATTTTATTCAGTGTGAAAGCAAGTATGTCAAAATAGGTAGTCTTTGCCCTCGCTTTAATCATCACTTGGATTTTCAACATGTAGGGGTTGAGTGTTATAACTTTTCCTTTTGTTCTGTCAAGGCGAATGATTGGTTGAGCATCATTTGAAGAGCGATTAAGGCATTAGGCTTTCTAGCACCATGGCTAAATCAGCTTGTTCCCTATGTGATGTTCGAAGAGAATATCTCCCATAGTGAGCCGCTTTAAGTCTTTCAATCAATAAGCCTATTTATGTGGTAACCATATCTTCTTACCTAGCCTATATACACTATTATGCTATCTTTATTCTAAAAATAATTTGGAGCTAAATTTGTGTTGGGATAGAAGATAAGTGTGGGGGAGTTTCATTTCTAAAAACAAACAAAAAAAATTACTTAGTGTTAAAAATATTATATTTTGCAACTAAAAATGGGATGTTGTAAAATCAATTAAAATGATGAAGAGGGGTCCAATTCAATAATAATAGGCATCTGCGTTGAAATTCGTGGAGTATGAGAATTCTTCATTGATAAACTCTATGTTTCTAATCCCGTGAAGTTTTTAGAACCTTTGTTGCATCTTATCATTTTATTTCATAGCCACACCACTACCCTTTGGCCCTATTACAACCTTCGTTGAAAACCTTTTGATTTTATGTGGTGCCTTTGGTATAGTGGAGATTTGTATCAAATGAAAAGTCTTTGATGTTTAACTCTTCCATTAGAGATTGGGTGATAGTTTTTGTGAGGTTCTATTGGAATTCACTTCTTTGAAGTATGCATGGTTTCGTCACTGTTGACATTAACTATTCACACACGCGCTTGAGTATGCTTATTATGGAAATGTAATAACTTTTGAATGACTAAAGGTTAGATTCAACACTTGTTTGATTTCATTTCCATATTACTTTGTTAGTTTTTGAGAATAATGGCTAGAAGTTAGTTATCATAGGTGTCTATGGGTATCACCACTGGAAATTCTGACGATACTATAACTCATCCTCTATGGGCTATCTAGGGGTTTAAAGGATTGTTGCATATGCTAAATGCAATCATGATTTCCTATAAAAGTGGATTAGTTTAGGTTTGTTTTACACTCTTGAGACGTACCCAAGTGCAGGTTGTGTTAAGTAATAAATTTGTCGAGAGTCTAAGGTCGATCTACAAGGAAGTTGTTTGAAGTTTTCGGGGTTTATACTTCTTAAAAGATGGGGTGAATGTGGTTTAAATTAGAAAGAAAAAATTATGCTATAACTAAGAACTCAAAGTAATAAAAGTACTGAGGATTAGGAATTCGTTCTTGAGTTTTGAATAGAGGAATGATTATTTATTATTTTTTCCTTCTTTTAAATGCCAATATTGGAATCCTTACAGAATGAAGATTTCAATGGGAAGATGTTATCAATTAGCTCATGCATTAAGGTATTCATGATATTATCTTACTATTTGCAAATTATCTCTTAACACCAACACTTGTTTATTAGATCAAGTATTTATGCACACCTTCGTCTACAACCAATCAAGGTTTACGTTAGTAGTCAGTGTAGTAGAACCATACATCAAGCTAAATAAACCCAAGTATTTGTTGTGCCATTAGTAAACCAAGAATCGCAACTAAACAATAAAGATTTTGACACCAAAATTTATTTATGAGATTAAGTATTTATGCATATCTTTGTCTATAATAAAGCAAGGTTCCACGTTAGCAGTTAGTACAGTAGAACTATACAATAAGTTAAATGAACACAAGTATTTGTTGTGCTATTGGTGATACATAAAATTACCAGGAGGGTTTCAATCAAAAATAAAAAAAAATAAAATTTAGAAAAACACAATGAAAGTTGAAAAGACTAAAAATAGAAGAGAAACTAAAGAATACATTTCTCTTACTTACATTACTACTAGAAAACTTAGTTTAAAGAAAGACAATAATAAAAAAAAAATTCCCCTCTAAGGGTTTTTGTGTTTTAGTGTGTCTTGAATTCCATCCAAGAGCCCTTATTTATAGTAGAAGAGTGACAAAATTGGCATCTCCAAATTCACTCCAAATGCACTCCAAATTAACTTCAAATGTGCTCAAAATTTTCATGTCCTTTTTATATCCGATTTTTTTCATATATTTTTCTCCATGTAATCAGATGATTTTGGAAATGTTATCAACATAAAAGCTTTATATTTTTTGTTAGATTCATTTTCCAACTCGAATCATCTAATTTCAACCACTAGGGAGAAAATTATAGATCTTTTCAAATACACACATTTAGATGAATTTTCTGCTATAGTCAAGGCTAAATTGGGCTGAGCTTCCAACATAAAAGTTATATTTCTATCTCTTGACTTTCAAATGAATTATGATTTAAACCTTTAAAGCTTTTGGAAAAAGAGATATGCCCAAAATACGAAAACAACACAAGTTTGAAAACATGTTTATTTTGAATTTAATGCAAGCCCAACAATCACTTGCAAAGTTCAAGTGATTTCTTGTATATATTTTGATCTACACATGATGGACTTAGGCAAAAATTTCACTTTACTTCTAATTGTGATGTTTTTTTTATTCAATAAAATATTATCTTCCAACTTGCTCACGAAACGTGTTGTCTTCTTTGGTTTTATTTTGGCTCTTTTTTATATTTTTTCATTGATTTCCTAACACAAAACATTAATAAAACTATAATATTAACAAGAATAAAGCAAGAAAAGTATAAAATATTTGATACAAAATTATATCAAAATATGCACTTATCAATGGTGTGACACTAAGGCTCACCCAAGTACTAGTTTGTGCATGTAGTAGAGTGCCTAGGGTACTGGCCATCATCAAGTGTTGTTGAGCATTGGTAGGCTATGTAAACCCAACACCTACTGGGACCCTAAGCTAGATGTTGGGACACGACAGGTACTAGGCAACAATGCCTAACCACCGTGTATGCATACAGACTGCAAATGGTAGCTTGCGGTGATGCACATGCGCTGTTGCCCCATCTTATCTCGACATATAAATTATTACAAAAAAAATCTGAGTTTTTCATTTTAAAATTGTAACAATTTTAATTTATGAAAAAATAATATTTTCAAAAAATTAATTCTCAAATTCGAAAGAAATAGCACATAACAAAAACTATAAATTTACATGTTTTTCGCAATCATATAATGATTGAATAAGCATGTGATTGGATGATCATGGACCTTAAATCAATATGATTGGTTTAATTTTTATTCAATCATTGATATTTTTGGGTTTTAATTAAATTGAGGCTTATGAGTCTACTCTTTTCTCTTATTTTATCTCAAATGTAAAATTCATCTCTCTCCAATTTACTTCTCCTAAGTGTAATGAGAGTTGATTAATCAGTGAGATTTTATTTTAGTAATTGATGGATATTCCACGAATAAAGAGATAAATTGGAGCAAAGTGAGGGATGAAGATCCATGAATGCATGGGATGCATTTATGTAATAAATTATATATATATAACATTTTAATTATTAGCCTTAGATTGATGATCCACTTTAGCTTGAGTGCCTATCACAGGAATTAATGGCTCGTGATCATCCACTTCAGTGCTTCAATTAGGGGGTTGATAGGGGCAGGCCCCCAAGTCCTTACAAATTTTTTAAATTTTAAAAATTTTCCTCATTAAAAAACTGAAAATATCTCTTAGTCTATTACTTTTAAAAAATTTCATTCCTCCTCCCTCAAGTTTAAGTTTTCTAGCTTCGTCCCTAATCTGCTTTAATTTAGTATATATGTGATTATGTTAGTTTATTTATTATTTTCCTTTCGATGTATGCTTGCCCAATCATTAGGATAGAAAATATTAAATAAATAATAAAATAAAATGAGGCCTTGAATGCTGATATGCTACCACACTTAGTTGGCTAGCCACGAATTGTGGGATATATTAAGTGTAAGGAATTTATGACTACTACTAAACATTGTGATGCCCTTAGGGAAAACTCGTGTTTATTGTTGGCCAAGATTCATGGACTATAGATGCTCCACCTACATGGATATTTGATGGGTCTTGCATGATATTAAGTACCATATAGGCTTATAAAATTGGGATTTATGGGAAAGGCGAGATAAAATATTTTGAAGGTTGCATTGGATGCAATTGTTAATGTGTTAAATTACATTTTAGTTTTATTTAAGCTCATAAATTGGGGTGTATGATAAAATCAATTAGACATCAAGCCCATTAAGAAATTGAATTTCTCAAAGTTTCATCATAAAGGTAAGAGCAGTGGCAAATAGAACTGATGCGCGTTAGAAAGCAACATGCATTATCATACGCAGTAATTCAATATAGAGAATGGGTCTTTTAATACCTTTTTAGAAGCACTTCACTAAACCGAGTCATTACCTAATAAATAAAAAATATGGTTTCTTTCCTTTTCTTCCACACTGGTCGCTTACCATAATAAATAGTTTTAGTGTACTATAACTATATCTAAAGAAAAGTCTCTCATTTATAATATTTTTTATTAGTTATCATGTTTTGGAGTTTGCCAAAAGATTTTGGAGTGACGAAGTGACTAGGTATTTCTATCTAGTGTCTGCTAAGATGCTCTGGTCTTTGTTTGTCGCTATTATGTAGAAAGACCCCAACGATGAGAAAGGATTGGATAGTGACCTCTTATCTAATCTAGAGAGTGAACTTCTTGAATGCACAGTCATTCGAGGTTAGATAACTCAGTGGCTCAATTGAGTTCATTGATATTCCAAGGTTGCTTTAAACTTAAGGCATTTAATATGGGTTGAAGCATCTGGTTGCCCGGTTGGTTAAATGCTATTAATGAAAATACTAATTCATTATTCTTAACAATAGCACCTCGAGACTTTTTGCTTCATCATGCTATTGCTCTAGGTTTACATACAACTACACTGATCTTAGTAAGGGTTATTTAGATGCACGCCTACCATGATGAAATGATGATGTCAATTGCCAAAGAAGGACTCTATCCATGGATGCCTTAACCAACTCAAAAGTCGATCAAGGATTGGTGGAATGGATACTGCATATAGCTCCCTCATGAGCTTTAGAAAGTCACAGTCCATATATGGGAACATTCTGTATATGTAGAATTTAGGAATGTGATACACTAGAAATAATGGCTCCATAAGGAATGACCATGGGGTTTGGGTGTCTTGTTTTTTCTTTTTAATCGAAGGAGTGAGGGAACGGGAAGGAAAGAGGAAATGGTAGGTCACTAATTCTTGAAACTGGCATTCTTAAGACCAAATAGTCGGGTGGAAAGGTGGGAAAGCTCTTTGTTCCTAGTTATCCTATAGTTGGAACCTTCGGATCCCTACACGTGGCTCATTTGTGCCTTTTGAGATACTTTTTGATTAGAGACATAATTAAATACATATTAGATTAAAAGAATATTCATTTTCCACCTTGCAAGATTTTTATAGATGAAATAAAACCTAAGAATCAATTTGCATCCTACTATGTGTATTGGCTTCAAAATCTTAAAATTTTCTTTGAATCTAAAAAGATGGCTATGTCCTCAAAGCTGTGCCACTGTTGGCAGCACTACGAAGGAAGAGTCAGAGCATCTCAAGCTAGTTGATGATGATCTGCAAGCTTGATGCTAAGTGATAAGATCGATGATACTGAATAGCAAAAGAAACATGATAATATGGCACACATTATCAAGATTCACTTTCACCTATAAAAGTTGTATGGGGAGCATATAAGCAAGATATCAAGTCTTGAAAGAGCTTTTTTTAGACTCGTAAGATGGAGGGCTCTTAGTCCATAATCTTGGGTTGAAGATGATAGGCCTAACAGAAAGGCTTGAGTCTCTAGTGTTGGGTTTGCTATAGTCGCAGGGGTATACCCAGAGGAAAATTAAAAATTTATCAAACATAAATTTAACCCCTTTGATTTGAAAGTGATTTTAACGATAACGCTTATTCAAGTGAATATATAAATAAATATAAAATTTGGATTATACCTTCGAGCATTCTGGTTGTTGTAGTGAATGAAGCAATCAATTGCTTATCCTGGACTATCAAAAGTCGTAGGGATCCAAATGTCTGCCCTCTATCAAGTCCCCAATACGGAAGAACAACACTAATCAAAAAGATTTGCTAGTATCCTTTTAATTATTTACTAATTTAGAACCGAAGTAAATTTTCAAGAACAATAAAGATTGATTATTTAAGTTCTTGAAACTATAATATGAAGATAATAACAAGAAACTGATTTTCTTTAAAGAACAAGAAAAATCAAGATTATAAGAAAATGCTTTTCTTTTTCTTTCTTTTCTTGGAGAGAAAAATAGAAGACTTAAAAATAATAATTTTTGCTTAAATTTGCTGAATTATATGTTGTAATTTTCGTCCATCATCATATATAGGACTAAAAATTTACTTATTCTCCAACTCTTGGAGAGTTTGATAATTTTGAATTACTTCAAAGTCTTATCTTGGAAGGTTTTCAAATCTTCCACAACTCTTATATTTTCTCTCTCCTATGTATGTGGACTAATTTGAGACTACACTAATCATCAAAATTATCTACATACATTCTTTATATTAATTTGAACTCTTCAAATAATATCAAGATAGATATATATCATATATATACATAATTATATTTATATATAAATTAAATCTTAGTGGCCGATTTTATCCCATAAAATTGATTAATATATTTATTTTATCTATAAATATGTTAATTAAATAAATCACATTCATTTAATTTATTCTCTTCATATTTTAATGGGCTTCTTAAGTGATCCACGTTAATTTTGGGCTTGGACTAAAAAATCCCCAAATCAATCTAATTAATTCAATCCCAATTTAATCAATCCAATTGATTAATTTAATTTACTCAAATTGGGCTTCCTAATCAAATTAGGTCCAATTAATTTAATTACTTAATTGAATAATTTAATTTAACCATTAAATTAAATAGAACCCTTAATTAATTAATTTCCAACTATTGGATAAAATCTAAAATTAAAAATGTTACTCTCCATAAAGATGTGTGATCCTCTTAGATTCACTACTAAGTTAGTAGTGGGCTTGCAACATTTGTAATTTATGAAAAACAATTATTCTAATTAATTAATCCATTTGGAATTAACTCTTTAATTCCAACAACCTCACTATCCATGAAAACACCTAGCAAGTAGTCATGACAAACTAGTCTTGGGTAAAATAGCGAGTAAATCTATTTCAGTTGTAAGTATCATACACATACGATTCTTTTGACAATTAATCTCCTAATTGAATATAGAGTATAGATTATAAGTCAAAACCCTAAATGATTCAATAACTGTGATCTCATTTCATGTTCCCATAATTCTAGATGAATCACGATTCATCTTGTCTTGCCCAAGGTCTTTGAATCGTGAACTATAAAAATACAGGAGATTCCTTGTTTAAAAAAACAAGTGTTAAATTCTATGTTGGCCACTGACAAACCTCCATGCACACCAGTTCAACACCCAACATTCCCCCTTTGTAGTATGAATCAGAAGATATATCAAAGTGTTGTAGGATGCACACAAGGCTACCATCGTGTCTCAAATCTGAGGAGTAGTCGTGCACTATTGCAACACAAAAATTCTATTTCGATAGGCAAAGCCTCCAACTAAGAATTTCTTGTGTGCCCTATTTGGTGTACTTGTTCCCTAACAAGCACCCACATACATGCACTTGCATCTCTACGCTAATGCTAATAGAATGTGACATCCTCGTCTCACGAGCATGCATCATATGTGCGAGTCTTACTGAGCTATTTGATGTCCCATCTCAAAAAGCTCTGGACTCAGAACTTATTTAAGACCAATGCCTTAGAGGCATGTTCCATGATCGTCATCATATGTACGACCATGCCCCGTAGCTAAATTTGGTCTAAAGACTTTATCTAATGTGCAGAAATAAAAGTGCAAGACATAAGATAAAGAGAATGCCTTTTTATTAATATGATTCCCAATAAAATTATCTTTACAAAAGAAAAAAAGTATAATACACCCAATCCAATTGGAGTATTGGACATCCTATTCTAACACGTAGGTGGTGTTATGGACAATGAGCTTTGTGTGGTCTGGTCTTGCAATCACTTCCTACTTCATTCAAGTGATTCGGGTAAACTTTAACATATATAAGATAGAGACAAGCCTTGCTGAGTTGGTCAACATATTAAAGATGACTAAGTCCATCGTGAAGAAGGAGAAGTTTTAAGTATAACTTGATTAGTTTTAAGTTTTAAACCCCTCAAAACTCTTGAAATTTTGTTCTATTTTAATAAGACTTTTGTAAAGGGTTCCTATATTAGGCAATTCTCTTGGAAGACTAAGCCTAAAAACATAACATATGAAGAAAAGTTGATGATTTGAGAAGTGATCAAGAGTTCAATATCGAGATAGCAAAGTCTAAGACCAGAGCAGAAAACTTAGCAGGTTAAGGGTTTTAGCAAAGTGAGGGCCAAGGTGGTGACCCTAAAATAGGTGGTAACAAACCACAAGTGCATAGTATCAACATGGAATAAAGAGTGAATAAAGTATCTTATCCCTAAGGAGTGCGTGTGTAAATACCAAATAAAGTATCTTATCCATACGAATGAGTATTTTAATAGAGAGAAAAGTGTGTGTAGATTGTGGTGTGTAATATGTGTAAATTTTTAAGAATGATGTAAAGTGTGATGTAAGTGTGTGTATATATCATATGTAATGGAGTTTTACATGGTAGGTGATGTAACAAAATATATCTATTATGTGGGCTAGTGTGGCTTGCAATTAAATACAATCTAATTCGGCAAGTGTACGGCCAACAAATAATAAAGTGCATGAGCATAAGGATATCATGTCCCTAGAGAGTATGTAAGCAACTATTGAAATATAGATAATCCAACTATATTTAACTTATCAAAAGTTTGGTTGATTGATTTGAGAACTTAAGACTAGAAATTAATAAGCAACAAAAACAATCAAGCAAAATAGGGGATTTAGACTTAGGTAGAGAAGTGCCAAGATGTTGGGTTGTCATTTTATTGCTTTGTGAATTCTTACAAGTTAGTGAATAAGATTGATATTGAATTGTGTGATAGCGGGAACTTCAATTTTTTATGATACTCTTTTCTAAAATGTACCACACCTATTATTAAAAAGCAACTGGAATATTCATATACAAATGAAGCTATCCAATAATAAATTAAGCTTTGTGATTTCCTCTAGCTTTTGATGATCAAGTCTATGACTACTGCGTGTGCTAACTTTTATATTCTAATAGTGATCTAACAAATGGTATACACTACACAAGCAGTTGTTGTGAGACTACCTCCCAGTCTCAATCACAATAACGAGATTTATCTAAAAACTGGCCAAATTTCAAGAAGCATTAGTGCATGCTCATCACAAATCAATAATTATCCACATCACATACAAGTTAACAATTCATAACTTCATAGAAACGGCTTTCCAAACATTAGCAAAGTAAAGTTTAGTTCATAATAAAATAGAGCAAACAAAACTTATTTCTCAACATCATGCCTTTAAAATATTCTTAGACTAAAAAAAAAATAAAATAAATAAAAGTAAAAGTTACAACCCCTTTGGAGAGTCTTCACTTCTAGCTTTAGATTTTCCTTGCCTAATGTAGCTCCTTCCCTTTATCTGTAATCCCTAATCTCTTAATGATGTGTGTGTATGTTTTTGGTGTAGTATGTGGAAAAATATAGAAGAATGGGTGTTTTGGGTGGAGAGGAAAGCTTGTGTGAGAATTTAAGTGTAGAGTGTGCATGGGTGATGAATTGTGTGTTGAATGATATATATATTGTGTGTTGCTCAAGAAATAATATGTAAGCATGTGTGTATCTCTCATTAGTATGATGTAATTGTGTGTATATACTATATCTAATAGAGAGTCACATAGTGTGTGAGGGTGTAGTGGTGTATAACAAGAAAGATTATATGCTATGGATTAAATTGCCACTTATCTCTCCAAATCTGTAGAATTTTTTTCTATTTTGAACCACTCGAGTAGCGGCATAGAGATCAGGCACTGCGGTGCCAAATACCCTATTTTTCAGCTGCCAAGACACCAAATGGGGGTGTCTTGGCACTTTGCAAATGGCTGCTCACTGTCTAATTTTTTACCCTCACACCGTAGTGTGACCCATGAGGGTGTCGCGGCACCTCAAATCCCCCAGTTATTGCCTATTTTCAGCCTCTCATATTGCGACGCGATCTAGGGGGTGTCACAGCGTAAGACCATTTTTCTCTAATTTTTGTCATTTTTCACCATGTTTTCACTCTATTCTTCATTCTTAGTCCCTACACAATTATTACAAGATAAGACACAATTATATGACAAAAGCATGTGCAATTATGCTTAAGGAAGTGTCAAAAATTTCACAATTTATGAGCCTATTAACTACCCCTAAACTTACCTTTTACTCATCCTTGAGCAAAACTCAAAATCAAACAATTATAGCCTCATACTTTAATCATGAATTAATAAGCTTGATCAACCAATTCAAATGCCTCATCAATCTTTATTTCATATGAATCCAAAGGTTTGTCAAAAAGTTAGTCTAATGACACTACACAACTTGTGCTTCATCAATCTAGTCATGAATTCAAAATGTGTGTGTCTAATATGTTAATCTCAAGTTTCATACGTGTATTTTAGGTAAGAATTTCACAACCAATGACCTCATAATCTAAGCAAAGGGGTTCTAGGTCTTCCATAAGCTTGCTTTTCATACAACTTCTCCACTAATGTAGACACTAGCCAACTTAAATCAGAAGGACTTCAATAAGCTTGTAACGTAAGGCCTAGGTATTGGCTTACAAAGAAAATATTGGAATTAACAAAGTAAAAGAGCCTAAAGTCTTGCACATAAAATCAGACTCTCCTCATTTCTTTGATTATTTTCCAATTCTTTTCCTCTTTTCCTTGGGATTCATACTTTTCTTTTTCTTTTCTACTTCAATATTTTTTTTCTTTTACTTATTTTTCTTTTTCTTTTACTTATTTTTCTTTTTCTTCTTGAATCCCAAGGCTTCATTTCTGTTGTTTTACTTTCACAACCCCAAGCTTGTTTTTTTTTCATCAACATGAGTTGTGATAGTTTTCTTGCACATTTTCCTTGCTCATATCCATAAATGTATTCATTCATGCCCTCAACATATCTCTATATGACCCCTTGATTAGATTGTGCAAAATAATGTCACACCTTAAGCTTTCTTAGGGACAATCATAGGTTTTTCAGGCTGTAAAGGGTAGTTGTAGTGAGCTTCAAGAGATGAAGTTGAATGGTGGTCATTCATATGCATTGCATATACCATTCTTTTCATTAAGGTACAAATGGGTAACTAGTGAATAAAAATATGATCATTGTAGGCTTGAAAGCCACAAACGAGTCAAAGATGGCCTAAATCATTTCTAAGTTTTCTAGTTATCTAGGATTTTGCCTCAAAGAGTAATTGAGCAAGTTCTAGAACACCACAAAATGAACCAATATAACTCATTGAAAGAAAAATTCAAAACTAGGTAGCATGTAATTTATAAGATTTCGACACAACATGCTCAATAAAAATATATCATTCATGACAAAGATCAAATACACAAAAGAATCGCGATGCCAAAAGACTAACAATGTTTCTTTCCTGTAGACTCTACACAATATCAATTAGGTATCATCATAGGCAATCAATAATAAAGTTATTCATTCAATCATAAAATATGAACTTAACTAAGTTTGTCAACAAAGTATGCTTGCTCTTTGACTCTTATCACACAACATGGGTAATTAACACACAAAGCTTTAACAAAAATCACAAAATATTGGCACAACATTTCACATAAAGCTCAAATACACAAAATACAAATTCCACCCCTAATTTATGTTTAAAAAATTAAAGCACATAAAAGGGGAGAAATATGAAACTACCCTTTCCAATAGATGATCTACTTGGAGTCCATGAGAGACCCACATATATCACCAAGGAGACGTCCATCTACATAAGAAAAAAGAGACATGAAAGCACATGGGCTATGCACAAAATACTAAGAAATAGAGAAAAACAAAGATAATCAAAACACTAAAAGTAATAAACACAGTAGTAGATCTAATTTATAGTCTTTAACTTAACTGTGAGCCTCTATTCGGGTTAGCAAAAGAAATGGAGGACGTGTAGCAATCAACTCCGCCTCCCAAACCCTTTTTGACTACTTGACTAACGCTCAACAAAGGAATTGGGGATGTGGCCTACAAATTTGATCTTCCTACATCAAAGGCTCAATTGCACAACGTATTTCATGTATCATTGTTGAGGAACATATTTCAAATCCATCTCATATTTTGAATAGTGAACCGATAGACCTCAAAGTAAATGTGAGCTATGAAGAGAGACCTGTAAAGATCTTCTAGTAGAGGAAAAATAACTCAGAAATAAGTAAATTTCATTGGTTAAAGTCTTATGGGAAAATCAGTCAATAGAAGAAGCTACTTGGGAAAGGGAAGATAAAATGAGAGCTAAGTATCATGAGCGCATTTGGTATGTAAATTTTGGTGATGAAATTTTAATAAGGAGTGAAGGATGTAATTCATAAACCTTACACTACTCACTTGGACAATATGATTCATGCATTACATGCTATTCATATGTTGATTTCATTGATATTTACATGACGTAATTTATTTCCTCTTATAACAACATTCTAAATATTGCTAGAATTCTTGTATGTGCTAGTTGTTGATTTTTCCTAAGCTAAGTAGTCCATTTAACATTGAGATATTAAGAAAAATGAAGTTGATCAATATTTTGGATATTCATAGGTAATATACTAATATTTTAGAAGTGTTAAAGGTGTTACATTATAGTTTTGAAAGTGTTAAAGGTGTTACTAGTAAGCTATATACTTTGATTTGTTTTGATCAAGGTGTTTCAAAAATATATATTTGTAAATTGCATATTTGAGACACTAAACATGATATACTATGATTGAAATGTGATCCTATGAGGTTCATATATGTGTAAGATTAACAAAGTGCAATTTTGTCAATTGTGTAAGAATCGAGGGTTAATCGGGTTAAAAATAGACTGGACGATTAGGAATTAAGGTTGGAAGTATTTATAGAATCATGTGGTGATTAAAACATGTTGTAAGTATTACATTTTAAAACATATGATTGTGTCTTACAAGGAGAGTAAAAAAATTGATTTTACCATAAGTAGCCACCTCAAGCTCTTGCCACCTAAGCTTAAGTACCTCAAGCTACCACCTCAAGCCTTTCTTCACTCTTAAGCACTAACCCACGACTCATAACCATTTTTGAGTCATTTTAACTTCCAAACACCAACCTTAAGCTCTCCAAGTTTTCTATAGGTGACTTCAAATGAAAGAGAAGACAAAGAAAGGTAAGTGAAGTAGTAAGCAACAAGTTAAAGCCAAATTTGGGTATAGGTGAGGTTCACTCAAGGTTTTGGCATTAATTTTAATATTATTTGAGGTTTTTATGATTTTTAAACCTTCTATTCTTGTTTATAATCATATTAGGGTGTTATTTTTGTTCTTTTTATGCACAAAATAAGGATTTTTGGTTGTAAAACCTCAGTAGGAATCACTAAAGGCAGAAACTGTGGTTGCTGATTTTGATCCTTTAACCCTTATAAAAAGGAGTAATACCTTGAGAAAAACCTATATTTTCAACATGTATGTGTCCAGGTTATGGATGTAAGATTGGAAAGATTAGAAGATGAAATAAGGCATGGCAAGAATAGCTCAAAACTGTCAAGATATAGCGGTTAGTTTTAGTAGGCTGTGAAGGGGGCTGATTTTGTAAAGTTATATCTATCATTTTTGGTAGATTTAAGACATGGTTACCTTTAGCTACATGTTTTCTAATTGTGGTAAAAAAATTGGGAGTGATTGAATGTACTTTGGGGTGTGAAAAACATCTTGAAAGACAATTGAACAACAAGCAAATAAGGAAAAACCTGAATCTGTCCACTTTGATATTTTACCATGTTTATGTTGTTATGGAGTTTTATTGAGTGGGAACTTGTTTTGTCTATGTATTGGGGTTATAATACTTTATTTTTATGATGTTAACATGCATTTAAGATGAGATATTAAAACAATTATGGGACTATTTTAGGTAATAGTTTGTAACTTGAAAGGTTTGATTGTTACCAAGTTAACCTTGATGTCCAAGGTCTTAGTAGGAGATTCGGTGTATTGAACTTGCCAATTTAGGGATGGAGTTTGATGTTGGACAATGTTACAGGTTGTTTTCCATCTAAGGTTGAGGAGAAAGGATTTAACACCTAGAGTAAGCCACTTATAGGCCTAAAGGTAAGTAAAAATCCATTTGTAACTACAATGCATGGAGATAATATGTCTTGATGTAAATATGCTAAACATGACGATGACATTTAAATAGCTATGATAACAAGTAAACTATGTACCTTATGATATTATGAATGCTTGAAAGATGTTTAGAGCAAAATAGCTTGTATTCTTACCATTTATGAGCATTTGCACGTGCATACATGACACATGAGCAAAATTATGATTTTTGCTTGCACGATATACTTTGAGAAAGGAATTTGTATCACAAACATATTTTTTTTCCACTACTAGTACACTGAGGCATGCAAGATATGCTTATGTGATATTTTACGCAACGTAAGTGGGATACTTTCGGTGGATCACAGGAGAAGACAGGAGGTACACCTTTGGTGATCATGTGATTGATGTCGCGAGTGGGATACTTCTCGGGGGATCACAAGGAGCATGGTCCATTCGACTGTGTCAATTTGAGATTGTCCATTTGATGATTGATATTGCTATTGCGCAGAGCTCTATCCAGTGCATATAGATGGGCTAAGGGCCCTTTAAAAGAAAATGATTTTGAATGAAATACATAAGTACTCAAATATTATACATTTTTAACATGATATCTTGGAAATCCATTGCATGATGTTTATATCATATTATTGACATACATGATTTTTACTTATTGGGCATTAGCTTACGTAGTTCATGCATTGTAGGTGAGCATGGTGATCCTTGAGCCCTCTGATTTACTGAACTAGCTGATAGAGCTTTTGTAGATTTTCAAGAATCATAGCATATGGATGACAACCTTTTGGGATATCATGTGGGTTGTTATTCTGATTTTGATGTTTCTTGTATTATATTTTGGAATTTTGTATTGTTTATATAACTTTTGAAACCTTAGTGTAAATAAGTTTGAGTGTGGGGTGATTATGATCGATATTGTGGTTACACAAATAGTTGGTTGTTCATATATAGGGCTTTTAGTATGAAATACTTTACTCTTCTCAGTATCATGTATGACTGTGTGAAAAAAAAGAGGGGAGGCATACATTATTGTATATTACCTTATCAAAATTATTTCTACATTTCTATATATATTTAGTGGGATGTGACAACAATAGGACTCTCTATCCTAAATAGGTGATTCGTAATAATATTTTTCACACCCTTCTTATCTCTAATTTCAAGGTTATATCTTTCAACAAAAGACCCCATCTAATTAATCTTGGTTTTGTATCTTTCTTAGCAAGAAGGTATTTAAGTGTGGATTGGTTTGTGTACATAATCACTTTTGCTAAAATAAGGTATGATGACACTTATCAAATATAAATACTACTGCTACAAATTCTTTTTCAGTTGTGGGATGATTGTGTTGTGCTTCATTTAAAGTAATACCTTGTTTTTCCTTTGCCCAAGGACTACACCAATAGCTACATCACTTGCATCACACATCAGCTCTAATAGCAGTCTCCAATCAAGTGCCACCATGATGGGAGCAGTGATTAGCTTATCCTTCAAAGTCTGGAACACTTGCAAACAATTATCATCAAAGTTAAAATGTGCATCCTAACTAAGAGACTTGAGAAGGGTTTAGCAATTTGTGAAAAGTTCTTGATAAACAAGCCGTAGAAATTAGTATTACACCAGCATGACCTAAGAAACTTTGAACTCCTTTCACCGATGTAGGATGAGGTAACTTTTCAATCACCTCAACCTTAGCCTTGTCCACCTCAATTCCTCTATGTGAGATTTTGTGACCGAACACAATACCTTCTTTGACCATGAAACGACATTTCTCCCAATTACAAGATTGGTTGCTCATACCTAGATAATACCAAATCAAGATTTGGTCAAGTAAGCATCAAATTAAGATCCCAAAATGGAAAATCATCTATGAAAATCTCAAGAAAGTTTTCAACCATATCATGAAAAAATAGCCATCATGCATCTTTGAAATGTAGCAAGTGCATTACATAAACCTAATGGCATCCTCCTAAATGAAAATGTATCGTAAGGAAAAGTGAAAGTGGTTTTCTATTAGACCTTGGGAGCTATAAAAATTTAATTGTAACTGGAATATCCATCAAGAAAGCAATAAAATTCAAAACCCGCAAGCCTCTCTTATATTTGATCAATAAAGGAAAGGGGAAAGTGATATTTTCTAGTAGCATCATTCAATCTCCTATAATTTACACACAGATGCATAGATCCCTTGGAACCAAAATTCATAAAAGGCTAGTAATTGAATGCTTCAATCCCTATGTCAATATGAGTACATTGAAAGGTATAAATAGAAACTGTTTTAATTTTTCTTAAATTATTACACCGTTGAAAATTGCGAGATCGTTAAAAATTGCATTTGATCTGGGGTACTGCTGTGATTGTTATGGCATGTTGTTTTTAGATTTTTAATTTTTTATTGTGCATACCCCGAGATTACGCAAACCTAACACTTAGTTGACTTAGAAAAAGCCCAATGACTTACCATTAATTAGAACTAAGAACCATGTATTCTCAATACAATGACTTACAAGTTGAATCCATTTACCAAGAAAGCCAAAATAACATAACTCTTTATAAAGAAATGTCCACTGAACTATGTCATATGTCTTTGTTATATCTATTGATACCAAAAATTGCCTTTAACCTAACTGTAGAGCCCTAAATAATATGAAAATGTTAACATTTTATCAATATAAGAATTATGGTTTTAATAAATGTTCCCTTTTTAGTTAGATTGAGAAAGAACTTAAAATTCATTTGTTCTTTCATTTTGTCATACACACCATTTACATAAATCAAAAAATTGAGTACATGTTACTATTATCACATCTATAGTTTAACATACATCTATTTAAAAAATCATAACAAAGCGACTTGTTTAAAAATAAAAATGAGTTTTCAAAATAGACTATAAAAACTTTTCGAAGTATGGCATATGAACAAACCTCTGTCTCGCTACTCTGGAAACTCAGTTAACCTCTAAACCTGTACATTTTCACCTACATCACAAGAATGTAATGGGATAAAGGCATAGTGAGGTGAAATTGATGCGAGAACAAACATAGTACATTTTAATTTCATCATGGATTAAATACATCATTTAATTCAACAATTTTTCTTTTATAAATCAGTCTTTCGGGTATCCTTGAAGTATGGTACTTAACTGATAGCAATACGTCATAGTTTTTGGAACCTTTTCATACTAATTGGCTGATAAGAGAAATAATATGAGGTTTCTATAAGTATGGTACTTAACTGATAGCAATACATCATGGTTTCTGGAACCTTTTCATACTAATTGGCTAATAAGAGAAATAATATGGGGTTTCTATACTGCTCTTTAGACCTGAGGTACTAGCCATATTTTATCTCAAGAAAAATAATACAGGGTTTCCATACTGGTCTTTTGACCTCAGGTATTAGCCATATTCTATCTCAAGAGAAATAATATGGGATTTTCACACTAGTAATTCGACCTTAGATGTTAGCTGAATTCTGTCTCATTCATTGTGACTTTCCACATCTTAGTATTTCAACCCATCAATCAAGTACCATACTTTTTTTTTGCCAAAACCTTATTATCTTAAAAGAATCATGCTTCATAAATCATGAATACATGAAACATTATATCATAGTCAAATAAAAACAACCACTTCAAAACATAGACAACATTATATGATGTCAGCATCCATTTAAGATGAGAAAGTAAAATAATTATGGCACTATTTTAGGTATTAGTTTGTAACTTGCAAGTTTAATTAATACCTAGTTAGCTTTTGTACCTCACGCTACTTAGCCAATATTATTCATGTGTTACAAGCTATTTATGTGCTGATTACATTGATACTGATATGAAATTGTTTATTTCATTTTGTAATCAAGTTTTAATCATTAAACTTTTAAAACTCTTTGTATGATGTTAGTGGTCAATATCAACTAACCTAAGTGATTAATTTTACATTGAGATAAGGAGGAAAATTAGGTTGATTGTATGTTGAATATGGATAGGTTACATGTTATAATTTTAGAAGTGTGGAAGATGTTAGCAGTAAGTGTAATAGCCAAGCCTCACACTGCTCACTTGACCAATATGATTCATGCATTACATGCTACTTATATATTAATTTGCATTAATATCTGCATGGCATATATAGCATTCTTAATCGTTATACTTCTAATGCTATCACATGATGTTAGTGGTTGAGATCCTATAACATAATTAAGTAATTCTATATTTAAATAAGAAAAAAATAGATTGGTCGACATATTGGATATTCATAGGTTATATGTTATAATTTTGAAAGTGTTAAATATGCTATTAGTAAGTTTATATAATTTGATTTAATTAGATCGAGGTGTTTTAAAAGTATACATCCATGGATTAACATACATGGGATATTGGATATGATAGAATGTGATTTAAGTGTCACAATACAAGGTTCATATGTGCATATGAATTTAGAAATGCAAACTGGACAATCATTTAAGAATCGGATGTCAATCGGTTTGGAGATCAAATGAACAGACATAGGAATTACCTATGGGAATGAATGGTGGCTAACATAAGTTGCAACCAAATAAAAATATATGAGACACACGAGATTAGAGCTGCAAGATAAGGGAGAAAATCAGATTTTACCACTACATACCACCTCAAGCTTTGCCACATCATGCTTTCTTATTAAGCTTAAGCTAACATCTCAAACTAACACCTCAAACCCTTCACCCTTAAGCCACTACCAGACCCTCATTTCAGCTATTTTCAGCTTCCAAACACACACCTTAAGGTTTCCAAGTGCTTCAAATTGATTCCAAGCTTAAATAAAAGTGAGAAAACCAAAGGAGAAGTGATTACCATCAAGTTTAACCTCAAAATCTGCATAGGTACCACTTATCTATGGATTTGCCTTTAGTTTTCAGATTATTATGAGTGGGTTTATTGTTTATTAAGATTTCAATATCTATTATAAAAGTGTTAGGAAGTTTTTAGTTAGACTTGTGTGTATAAAGAAAGGGTTTTTGATGACAAACACTTAATAGGAAATACTTGTGGCAGAAAATGCCACCTTACTGTTTTCTTGTGTTTTAGGTTTCAAATGTATATGGTATGCTGAGTAAAACCTATAATTATTACCATTTACATTTCCATATATGAGTTAAGAGTATTGGAATGAATTTGGATCGGTTAGAAATTAAAATAGAGCATGACATTGGAGAAACAATCAAACTGCCAAAGTAGCAAAATCTGTTTTGGTGTGTTGTGAATGACACTAAATTAGGAGATCTAAATCCATGTGTTTTGGAAATGATATGACCTGGTTGTCCCTTTATATATGTTATCTAATTGTGGTAAAAATTTGGGAGTGATTGAAGATAATTAAGGGTGCCAAAACTATTAATGTCATGAAGTGCGCAAAACTGTTACGGTAGGAAAAATTTGTTTCAGTATGCTATGAAGGGAGCTAAACTTGGGATGATATATCCGTGAGTTTTAACCATTCTATAACATGGTTACATTTTTTTTTATGTTGTCTAAGTGTGATAAAAATTTAGGAGTGAATGAATATGTATAAGGGTGTCAAAATCATCATGCAAATTAATGTGGTAGTAAGAAAATGTGAAATTGTGAATCTGTCCCATTTGGTTCATTAACATGTTCCACCATAGATGTGGTGCATTTGATCCGTAAAATTTAGGGAGATATTATAAGAGTTATAATACATCAATTAATTGAGGTTAGTATAAATTTAAAATATGGAACAAAGGTTCGTAGAAGGTTGTATTCGGTTATAGTTTCTAAGTGGTAAGATTGTTTAGTTAAATTGACAAGATCTTTAAACTATATTAGGTATAATGAACTTGTTAATTGAGGATGGTGATTGATATCTTGTATTTTTACAGATTGTTTCACATCTAGGGTTGGGGAGAAATACTTCAAAAACCTAGAAGTAACACACAACCGATCAAAGGTAAGTGAAAATCCATTAGCAACTATAATGCATGAACATAGCATGTTTTGAAGCATTTATACCTAATGTGTTGATGATACTTAAATTGATTGGATGACAAGTATAGTATGTTCCTTAAGAGTTTTATGATTCTTGAAATATGTTGAGATCAAGATGACTTATATTTCATATTGAACATATCATTCATGAGCATTTACATGTGCATGCACGATATATGAGTATAGTTGAGCTTCTTGCATACATGATATGATTTGATTGGCCACTACTAGTGTACCGAGGCATGCGAGGCGTGCTTATGTGATATTTTAAGGTACCACGAGTGTTACTTCTCGGAGGATCATATGGCTTGACAAAGGGTGTGCCTCTGGTGGTCATGAGAGAGTGGACCACTTGATTGTGCCCTTATTTACGCCGCTGGTGGGAAGACATCTGGAGGATCATAGGAAAAGACAGGTGGTAGACCTCTGGTGATCCCAGGAGATGACCCCTGGACTGTGTCAATCTGTCTATGACCATGTGATTATTGATATTGTTGACAACATCCGGTATATAGTAGGTGGGCCAAAGGCCTAATGGTGGAAAATAATTTTGAATAAACTGTTTTGTTCCAGGAGATTGCATTCTTGGCATGATTTCATAGAGATGCATCATATATATGTTAGATTATCTCTTTAGCATGCATGGTTTTCACTTACTAAGCATTAGCTTATGTAGTTCATGCATTGTAAGTAAGCATGGTGATAATTGAGACTCTAAAGCTTACTGGGCTCGTTGTTGGAGCTCCTAGAAGCTTCTGAGGATCACTGTACATAGATGAAGACGTGTTGAATTGTGTTGTAGGTATATTCTAATTTTTACAATCATTATTATTGTCTATATGTAAAGGGTTACAAAATGCAAAATGTCCTTACTTCTTCCGAAAGTATAGGCTATTATTTTAATTTTTGAGTTTATCGTATTATAACTTTAGGATGTCGTGTCCTATATAACTCTTGAAATTTTATAGTAAATAAATTTGAGAATAGCGTGACTGTGATGGGTGTTGTGTTTTTATATAAATGATGATTTTTGTATAAAAAGGGTTATATGTGATAAATCACTTTTACTGTTTTTCAAAGTGCTACAGTTGACAAAAATTATATATATACACATGTACACACATGTGCTACCTTGTCAAAATTATTGTTATATTAATATCTATATTTAGTGGTGGGGGTGTTACAGTAAGCTTACGTGATTCCATTCTATTCGATCAATGTATTTCAAAAGTATATATATTGTTAATTTTCATTCTTGGGCATTACATGTGATATCTTATAATTGAAACATGATATTAAAAGGTCTATTTGTGCATAAAACTATCGAAGTGCAAATCTTCAAAATCGTGCAACAATCGGGTGTTAATTAATTTAGAAATAAAATGGATGATTAGGAAATTAGTGTTTGAAATATTTATGAGAACATGTGATAATTGAATAGGTTGCACTAAGGTGAATAAATGAGAAGAAAAACAAATTTGGTCTTGCAAAGGTGAGTAGAAAATCAGACTTACAATATACCACCTTATGCTTGCTTTAAATACACCTCAAGCTTACTCTAGTTATCCATATCACCATTTTCTTTCTTCTTGATCTATAACCTATGACCAACATCATTATAAGACTTATTTCTCATTTTAAACATCCATCTCATGCTTTATATGCTTCTCTAAGTGATTCCAAGTGATATAAAAGTATAAGGAATAAAAAAGTAATAATAAACAACTTGAAGATGAAATTGTGCATAGTTGAGCTTATCTCACAGTATTTTGGCTTAAAATTTTATATTCTTTGTGGTTTTACAATTTATAGAACTTATTTTTTATTTTATAATCATGTTATGGTAGTATTGGTGGTGTTATTATGTACAAATGAAGGATTTTTGGTTGCAAAACCTAAGTAGGAACCACTAAAGGCAAAAACTGTGTAGTTGTTGATTTTTTATTCTTTAAACTTTATAAATATAAATAATGTAACACCCCCACCACTAAATATAGATATTGATATAACAATAATTTTGACAAGGTAGCACATATGTGTGCATGTGTATATATATTTGTTTTGTTAAATGTAGCACTTTGAGAAACAGTAAAATATTTTCTCACATATAACCATGCATAAAAAAAATCACCATTTATATAAAAGCACAACACCGATCATAGTCACACTATTCTCAAACTTATTTATTATAAAATTTCAAGAGTTATATAGGACATAACATCCCAAGTAGCTTCTTTTGTTGACTGATTTCTCCATAATACTTTAACTAATGGGATCTTTTTATTTCTGAGTTGTTTTACTTCTCATAGAAGAATCTCTTTAGGTCATTTTTCATAACTCAAATCTTATTTTAACTCTATAGGTTCATTCTTCAGAATATGAGATGGATTTACAATATATTTCCTCAACATTGATATATGAAATATATTATGCACTTGAGACATTGATGTAGGTAGGTCGAGTTTGTAAGCAACATCCCCAATTCATTCAATAATATAAAATAGACCAATATATCTAGGACTGAGCTTTCCTTTCTTTCCAAACCGCATAATTGTAATAGCCAAGCCTCACGCTACTCACTTGGCTAATATGATTCATGCATTACGTGCTAATTTTATATGCTACTTGCATTTCTATTGATATTGCGTAATTTATTTCATTTTATACAATATTCTTAAATATTAAACTCTATTCTGAAGCTCTTGCATGATATTAGTTATTGAATTTCCTAATCTAAGTAGTTGATTTTATATTGAAATAAGAAGAAAATTAGGTTGATCAATATTAGATATAGATGGGATATATAGGTTATCATTTTGGAAGTGTTAAAAGTGTTACTAGTAAGCTTATATGGTTTGATTTGATTTCATTCAGGTATTTCAAAAGTATATATCAGTAAATTGCATATTTGGGACATTGGGCATAAGATACTATGATTGAAAGGTCATATTACAATACTCATTTATGTACAAAATTATATAATTTTAATATGAACAATTATTCAAGAATCGGGTGATAATTGGGTAAAAAATCAAATGAAGGGCTAGAAAATTAGCTTATGAATTATATATGGGATCTTGTGGTAATTAAAATAGAATGTAATAAAATTACTGTATAGTAAGATACATCTGATCTAGGCATGAAATATGGGTGAAATGTCAGATTTATACCACAACTTGCCACCTCATGCTTGCTACCAAGCTTAAGCAAGCACCTCAAGTGCCACCTCAAGCAACACTTACCTATGGCTTTGCCTTTAGTTTTTAGATAATTCTGAATGGGTTTATTGTGTATTAAGCTTTCAATATCTCTTATAAAAGTGTTAAAAAGTTTTTAGTTAGACTTTGGTGCACAAAGAAAGGGTTTTTTTATGACAAACACTTAATAGGAAATACTTGTGGCAGAAACTGTCACCTAGTTGTTTTCTTGTGTTTTAGGCTTCAAAAGTATATGGTATGTTGAATAAAACCTATAAGTATCATCATATACATATTCATATATAAGTTAGGAGTATTGGAATAATTTTCATTGGTTAGAAATTGAAATAGGGCATGATATTGAAGAGATGCTCAAAACTGTCACCATCGATTTTTAGATTCTGTTCTATGTGAAGGAGACTGGTTTTACAGCATTAAATCCATTATTTTTGGTAATGAAAGGACCTGGTTGTCTCTTTTTATATATTATTTAAGTGTGGTGAAAATTGGGGAGTAATTGAATAGACTTAAGGGTGCCAAAACCATTAATGTCATGAAGTGCGTAAAACTGTCACGGTAGGAAAAATCTGTTTCAGTATGCTGTGAAGGGAGATAAACTTGGGAAGCTATATCCGTGCATTTTAGCCATTCTATGACATGGTTACATTGTTTTTGATGTTAGATAAGTGTGATAAAAATTGGGTAGTGAATGAATATGTCAAAGGGTGTCAAAGTCATCATGCAAATTAATGTGGTAGCAAGAAAATGTGAAGTTGTGATTCTGTCCCATTTGGTTCATTAACATGTTCCAGCATAAATGTGGTGCATTTGATCCCTAACATTTAGGAAAATGTTGTAAGAGTTATAATACATCCATTAAGTGAGGTTAGTATACATTTAAGATGTGAAACAAAGGTACGTAGAAGGTTATATTCGATTATAGTTTCTAAGTGGTAAGGTTGTTTAGTTAAATTAAGATTCAAAATCTTTATACTACATTAGGTATAATGAACTTGTTAATTGAGGATGGTGATTGATATATTGTATTTTTACAGATTGTTTCACATCTAGGGTTGGGGAGTAATACTTAAGAAACTTAGAAGTAACACACAACCTATCAAAGGTAAGTAAAGATTCATTTGCAACTACAATGCATAGATATAGTAAATGTGTGATTTATATGTAATACCGTAGATCATATGTGCATAGCAAAGGGCACGCATTACTGTCATTCATGTCCATTGAGCATACATACATGTCATTGGCACATCCATGCATCATAAACGAGCATTATGATAAATCTTGCATTGCACGACATGATTCTAAGAAAGGAAAATATTTTGCTGACCACTACTAGTGCACCAAAGCATGCATGGATTTGCATGCATATGAGTCTGCATGGATTTGCATGCTTATATCATTATTGGCGATTAGATTATGGCGGTGTGTAGAGCTCTTTTATGATGCATGGGATAGTAGCATTGGTCAGGGGCCCAAGAAAGAAATGATTTTGATGCATGGAATTGCATTGTGGGCATAGCATTTTGAGATGCATGACTTGATATTATGGATTATTCTTTGACATGCATAATCTTTACTTTCTGAGTGTTAGCTCATATAGTTTGTACATTGTAGGTGAGTCTGATGATACTTGATACCATGGACTTACTAGGCAAGCCGTTGGGGTTCCTATAGGTTATGAGTATCAGTGTACATGGATAACAACCTATTGGGTTGTGTTGTGAGCATATTCTAATTTTTACATTCATTATTATTATGTAAAGTGTTGACTACATATAAAGGGCTACAAGATGCAAAATGTCCTTACTTCTTCTGAAAGTAAAGGCTATTATTTTTTATTTTTGAGTCTATCGTATTGTAACTTTGCGATGTCATGTCCTATATAACTCTTGAAATTTGATAGTAAATTAGTATGAGAATAGCGTGACTGTGATGGGTGTTGTATTTTTTTATAAACGGTGATTTTTCTATATACAGGGTTATAAGTGAGAAAACACTTTACTATTTCTCAAAGTGCAATATTTGACAAAAGTAAATATATATATATATATACACATGCACACACATGTGCTACCTTGTTAAAATTATTATTATGCCAATTTCTATATTTAGTGGTGGGGGTGTTACAATAATCCCCTTCATTGGAGATACCTTCAGAATACTTGATCTCCTACTGTAAATTCTAACATTCTTCTTCTTTGATCAGCATAACTTTTCTACCGGCTTTGGGTAGTCTGCATTCGTTGACAAATTTATGTCACAACTTCTGTCATTTCTCGAATCATATTTGGGCCCAAAAGCTTCTTTTCACCAACTTCATCCCAATGAACTGGAGATCTACATTTCCTACCATTTAATGCTTCATAGGGGGTCATTCCAATAGTAGACTGATAGCTGTTATTATAAGAGAATTCCACTAAAGGTAAAAACTTGCTCCATTAACCACGAAAATCTAATACACAAGCTCTAAGCACATCTTCCAATCTTTGTATTGTTCGCTTTGATTGTTCATTAGTCTGAGGATGATATGTAGTAATGAAAGATAATTATGTTCTCAATTCCAAACTCTTCCAGAACATAGAAAAAAATCTTGAATCTCTATCAGAAATAATAGATAGTGGTACCTCATGAAGTCTGACCACTTTTTGTATATATATCTGTGCATAACGATCCATGGAATAGGTGGAACAAATTGGAAGAAAGTAAGCAGATTTAGTTAGCCTGTCAATGATAACCCAAGTAGCATCGTGTTCTTTAACTGTTCTAGGTAATCCCGATACAAAATCCATAGTAATTATTTTCCATTTCTATTCTAGAATAAACAAAGTTTGCAAGGTTTATCGTGGTCTTTGATGCTCTGTCTTTATTTGTTGACATGTTAAACATTGTTCTACAAATTAAGCAATATCTCTTTTCATACCTGGCCACCAGTAATGCATTATCAAATCTCTTTACATTTTAGTAGTTCCTGGATGTACTGAATATGGCCTTGAATGTGCCTCTGCCAACATATCTTCCCAAAAGTTGTCTACATTCGGCACATATAGTCTTTTTTGTAATCGCAAGATACCATTATCTGACATATGAAAATTAGAAAACTTTCTTGAAGTAATATCATTCCTCATTTTAGCAACATATTCATCAACTTATTGTCTTTGTTAAATTCTATCAATTAGGGTCGGTTGAAGTTAAACTTGCAAATTTGGCCTCTATTGATCCCTATTGTACAATCTCTACATCCAATTTATGTAGCTTTATTAATTCTAGTTTCTGAGTCCAAGCTAAAGTTGCGGCATTTTGTGCTGATTTCCTGCTCAATGCATCAGTCACAACATTAGCCTTAATAGGATGATAATTGATAACACAACCATAATCTTTCAGCAACTCCAACCATCTTCGCTGTTACATATCTAACAAGTAATAAAGTGTATAAGTATACATATATCGTGTTCCTTGAGAATATGTGAGCAACTACTAAACTATAGATAATCTAACTCCTACTAAGAGGTTGGTTGATAGAATTTAAAACTTAAAACTAGAAATTAACAAGCAACAAAAATAATTCAAAAAAGTAGAGGATTAAATCTTAGGTGAAGAAGTACCAAGGCATTGGATTTCCGTTCTATTGCATTATGAATTCTTACAAGTTAGTAAGTAGGATTGACATTGAATTGTGTGACAATGGAAACTCCAATTTTATGTGATACTCTTTTCCAAGATACACCACACTTATTACTAAAAAGCAACTAGTATATTCCTTTACAAGTTCAACAATCCAATAATGCATTAGGCTTTGTGACTTTCTCTAGCTTTCAACAGTCAAGTCTATAACTACTGCGTGTGCGAACTCCTATATTCCTATAGTGACCTAGTTCACAACATACACTACACAAGCACTTATTGTGACACTACATTCCGGTCTCAATCACAACAATAAAGTTCATCTCAAAATTGGCCAAATTTCAATAAGCATTAGGAACATAGTGCATGCTCATCACATATCAACAATCATCCACATCACATACAAGTCAACAATTCACAAATTCATAGAAACGACTTTTAAGCCTTGGCAAAAAGTAGTTTAGCTCATATTGAAATTAAACAAGTACCTAGTGTTTTCGAACAACATGATTCTTACAAATCTCTCAAAACTAAACAAAATAAAAGAAGAAATTAAAGTAGAAGCTGCAACCACTTAAAGATTCTTCACTTTTTTTTCAAGATCTTCAATGCCCAATGAAGCTCATTCTTCCCTTTGTCTTGAATCCCCACTCCTTGATGATGAGTGTGTGTGGTTGGGTGAAGTGTGTGAAGAAATATAAGAAGTGTGTGTTTTTGGGTGGAGAGAAAAATATGTGAGAAATTAGGTGAAAGTGTGTGTGGGCAATGAATTGTGTCTTGAGTGTTATATATTGTATGTTGCTCAAGATAATTATGTTGCAAGCATGTGTGTATCTATCATTTGTGTGACGTAATTGTGTGTATATAGTGAATCTAATAGAGTGTCACATGGTGTGTGATGGTGTAGTGGTGTATAATAAGAAAGATTACATGCATGGATGAGATTCCCCCTTGTCCTTAAAAAATCTACAATATATTTTTTTAATTCTGGACTACTGGCACCGTGGCACGGCTGAAAATTGCACTCTTTGGACCCTGGTGGTGGTGTGGAGATCAGGAGCTATGGCACAACCGAAAACCCGACTTTTTGGACTTGTGAGACTATTCCTAACTCCAATATTCAGCCTCTTTTAATCGATTTTTCACCTCTTTCTAGGCCAAACTGGCATTTGATGTCTTCGTAAGAATTGTAGCCCTAACTTTTAGCATTCTAAATCTTCATTAATCAAATCAATATTGCCTTTGTGGAGAGATTTATGCTAGAAATATGGAGACTATGCTTCTGAAAGTTTATGTTGACTTTTTAACTGATTTTCTATCTTTCATTTTATTTTTTCAATTCTTAGTTTCTACACACAATTATCATAAAATAAGGCAAAATTATATCAATTTTAAGGTAAAAACATGTGCAATTGTGCTCATGGAGGTGTCAGAAATGTCGCAATATATGAGCCTATATCAACTACCCCCAAACTTACCTTTTGCTCGTCCTCGAGCAAAACTCAAAATCAAGCAATCATAGGCTCATACTTTGATAAAAAATTACTAAGATTGATCAACCTATTCGAATACCTCATTAATCTTTATAGTATATGAATCCAAACATTAGTCATGAAGATAGTTGAATGACACTACAAAAATTTTTCTTCATTAATCTAGTCATGAATTCAAAACGTGTGTGTGAAGTGTCAAGCTCAAATTTCATATGCATTTTTTAGGTATGAATTTCACAACCAATAACTCTGATTATAAAAGCTAAGGATTTCTAGGTGTTCCATAATCTTGTTTTTCATATCACTTCTACACTAATGTAGATACAAGCCAACTTAGATCAAGAGACTCCATTAGCTTGTAACGTAAAACCTAGGTTTTGGCTTAGAAAGAAAGTGTAAGGATAACACAAAACAAGAGAGAAGTGTTTTTGCACTTCAACATCTTTAATCTTCTATTTTTTTTTTATTCTTCCTAATGCTCTTCCTTTTTCCTTGGGATTCATGCTCTTCTTTTCATTTTTTTTCAATAATTTTTTTTTCTTTTAGTTTTTTTCTTTTCTGTAATTTTTTTCTTTCTTTCTTCTCTTTTTTTTATGAATCCCAAGGCTTCATTTTTTTGTTCTTTTGCTTTCACAACCCCTAAACTTGTTTCTTTCCATCAACATGAGTTACGATATATTTCTTACACATTTTCCTTGCTCATACCCCTAAATTCATTCCTTCATGCCCTCAACATCTCCCCATATAACCCCTTGATAATATTGTGCACAAGATGTCACACCTAAAGCTCTCTTAGGGATAATCATTAGTTTTTCGGGTTGTAAAGGGTAGATATAGTGAGCTTCAAAAAACAAAGTCGAATGGTGGTCATTCATATGAATTACACATGCCATTCTTTGAAAAAGGCTAAAAGAGGTAACTAGTGAATAAGAATGTGATCATGGTAGGCTTGAAAGACGAGTCAAAAATAGCCTAAATCATTTCCAAGTTTGTTAGTTATCTGGGATTTCTAGAGCACCACAAAATGGCCAATATAACTTATTGGAAGCAAAATCCAACACTAAGTAGTACGCAATTCACAAGATTTCGACACAACATGCTCAATAAAAATTTATCATTCATGATAAAGATCAAATGCACACAAGAATCACCATGTCACAAGACTAGCAATCTGTAATACCCAATCATCACACTACTCACTTGGCCAATGTGATTCATGCATTACATGCTACTTATATGCTAATTTGCATTAACATTTAGATGGCATCTTATATAGCATTCTTAATCATTATACCTCTAATGCTATCACATGATATTAGTAGTTGAGATCTTATAACCTAATTAAAAAATTCAATATTTAGATAAGAGAAAGAATAGATTGGTCAATCTATTGGATATTCATAGGTTATATGTTATAATTTTAGAAGTAATTAAAGGTATTACTAGTAAGCTAATATGTTTCGATTCAACTAGATCAAGGTGTTTTAAAGGTATATACCAATAAACTAATAATACTTGAGATATTAAACATGATATAATTTGATTTAAGTGTCATATTTCAAGGTCCATATGTTCATATGATTTTAGAAATGAAAACTAGACAATCTATTTAAGAATCAGATGTCAATCGATTTAAAGATCGAATGAACATTTAAGAAATTAAGGTAGAATTTATTAACTGATCATACAAAAATTAAAATAGGTTACAAAAAAAGAAATAAATGTTGAGAAACACCAGATTAGAGCTGTATAATTATGTATAATATCAGATTTAAACCACCATTTGACATCTCAAGCTTTGTCACCTCATGCTTTCTTATTAAACTTAAGCTAACATCTCAAGCTAACACCTCAAACCCTTGAACTTTAAGCCATGACCAAACCCTTATTTCAGCCATTTTCAGCTTTCAAACAACACCTTAAGGTCTCCAATTGATCCAAATTGATTCCAAGTTGAACTAAAAGCAAGAAAAGCAAAGGAGAAGTGATAACCATCAAGTTAACCTCAAAATCTGCATAGGAACACTTATCTATGGTTTTGTCTTTGGTTTTGAGATTATTCTGAATGTGTTTATTGTTTATTAAGCTTTAAATATCTCTTATAAAAGTGTTAGGAAGTTTTTAGTTAGACTATGGTGCACAAAGAAAGGGGTTTTTATGACAAACACTTAAATAGGAAATACTTGATGCAGAAATTATCACCTTACTATTTTCTTGTGTTTTAGGCTTCAAAAGTGTATGGTATGTTTAATAAAACCTATAATTATTACCATTTACATGTCCATATATGAGTTAAGAGTATTGGAATGAATTTTTATCGATTTTGCTGTGCTGTGAAGGAGATTGAATTAGGGGAGCTAAATCCATGAGTTTTGGCAATTCTATGGCATATTTATATGTTTTCATATGTTAGCTAAGTGTGGTAAAAAGTTTAGAGTGAATAAATATGCCTAAGGATGCTAAAATTGCTATGAAACTTAATGTGACAGCAAGGAAAATAGAAGATGGAAATCTGTTTCATTTTACTTCTTGGCATGTTTCAACATATCCATGGTAAAATTGATGATTAGCATTTAGAGAACTGTTATAAGAGTTATAACACATCAATTAGGTGATTTTATCATATATTTAAGATGAGCAATCAAGGTACTTGGGAGATTGTATTATGTTTTTGTCCCTAAGTAGTAAAGTTTGATTGTTACATAGTTAAATTGAAATTCAAGGTCCTTATATAAGATTAAGCATAATGAACTTGTTGATTCAGTATAGTGATTGATATCTTATATTTTTACAGATTATTCACACCTAAGGTTGGGGAGTAACACCTAAGAAACTAAGAAGTAAGATACAATCAATTAAAGGTAAGTGAAAATCCATTTGCAACTACAATACATGGACATAATATTTCTTGCTTTATCTATATTAAATGTGATCCATGTGTCTTGATGAGTGTATTATGAGTATTAAAAATATCTTATAGTACATACGTTGCTTGGATGATGGGACATGGGATCCATTTTGTCATTGAACATGCCATTCATCAGCATTTACATGTGCATACAAAATTTGTGCTTACAATTGAGGTTTTACATGCATGACATTATTTTTAGAAAGAAAATGTTTTGGTACTAGTGCATCGAGGCATGCTTATGTAATATTTTAGGGCACCGTGACTGTTACTTCTCGAAGGATCATAAGGGGTATGCTCTGGTGATCATAAGAGGGTGGACCACTTGATTGTGCCCCTATTGACTCTACCGATGGGAAGACTTTTAGAGGATCACATGAGAAGATAGGGGTGGACCTCTGGTGATCCCAGTAGATGGCCCCTAGACTGAGTCAATTTGCTTATGGCCATGTAAGTATTGATATTGTTTATAACTCTATCCGGTGTATAGTAGGTAGGCCAAGGGCCTAGTGATGGAAAATAATTTTGAATGAACTATTTTGGTTCAGGAACTTGCATTCCTTGTGTGATTTCATAGAGATGCATCGCATATATGTTAGATTATCACTTCAGCATGCATGATTTTCACTTACTGAGTGTTAGCTCATGTAGTTCATGCATTATAGGTAAGCATAGTGAGACTTGAAACCTTTAGTTTACTGGGCTGGCTGTGGAGCTCCTGCAGGCTTTCAAAGATTGATGTACATGGATGATGATCTATTGGGGCTATTTGTAGGCTATGCTTTTGATTTTATGGTCTATTATATTATATTAGTGATCTTATTTGGTATATCACTTTCAAAACTTTACTGTAAATGAGTCTTAGTTTTGTGATGATTTTGATAGACCTTTTTATCATTCAAATAACTATCTATCTATATACAGTGTTATAGGATGTTAAAGAACTTTACTTATATTAGTGTTATGTCAAACTAACTAACTAGAAAAAAAAAGTTATACACACACATACATGCACAAATTATGTTGCACAAGTTGTTTGTATATATATGTATGCATATTTTTTGGGAGGTTGTCACAAAATCTTTCTTTCTTCTAGACTCTATACAATATCAATTAGGTATCATCTTAGGCAATTGGTACTCAAGTTATTCATTTAATCACAAAACATGAAATCACTAAGTTTGTCAACAAAGCATGCTTGCTCTTGGACTTCCATTGCACACAACATAGGTAATTCACACACAAAGCTTCAACAAAGATTGAAAAAATTAGCTCAAATTTTCACATAAAGCTCAAACACACAAAATACAAATCTCACCCCCTACTTCTAAATTATCACTATCCTCAATGTTCAAAGAATTAAAGTACATAAGAGAGGGGAAATAGGAAACTCTCATTTTCCAAACTCAGAGTTTATGAGAGATCCACGCAAATCACCAAGGATATGTCCATCTACACAAGAAAAAGAAGGCATGAAAGCATATAGGCTATTCACAAAAGTGAAAATGCAAATGAAATAATGGTTTAAATTCTTGACATACCTAAATCTAGAAATAGAACATGATTTAAAAACTAACTAGGCAATTATCAAAAGCAAAGGAAACAAAGGAGTTGGGTTGCCTACCAAGAAGTGCTTGGTATATAGTCATCAACCTAACTTTATTACCTCTCTTTGGGAAAACGTAAGATAAAAATAAGACATCTTACGCTTGTTACCTTCTCCTAAGTAGTGCTTGGATCGGCATTAATCACCCCTATCAAGGGGTTTGAATTTCTCCTCATGGGCCTCGGCATTAATCACCCCTATCAAGGGGTTTGAATTTCTCCTCATGGGCCTCACCTTGCATGGTTGATCGTAATCTTGGTCTTGGCTTGCCTAAAAAATTTGATCCTTAAAGGGTAATTTGGTATAGTGTACAAGGACAACCACCAAGCTTTCATCCTCCATCTCTCCTCCTTATTAATTTTCCAATAATTCTTCAAATGCATCATTTAACTTATTTTTCTGCACATGCTTAACAACAAAAGGATCAAAAGCATCTAATTGATTACATTTAATGTAATACCCAAGCCTCACACTACTCACTTGGCTAATATGATTCATGCATGATATGCTATTTATATGATAATTTGCATTAACATCTATATGGCATCTCATATAGCATTCTTAATCGTCAGACTCCCAATACTATCACATGATGTTAGTGGTTGAGATCCTATAACCTAATTAAGTAATTCTATATTTATATAAGATAAATAACAAATAGGTCAATATATTAGATATTCATAGGTTATATGTTATAATTTTAGAAGTGTTAAATATGTCACTAATAAGCTTATATTATTCGATTCAATTAGATCGAGGTGTTTTAAAGGTATACATCCATAGATTAACATACTTTGGATATTGGACATGATATAGTGTGATTTAAGTGGCATAATACAAGGTTCATATGTGCATGTGATTTTAGAAAATGAAAACTAGACAATTATTTAAGAATCGGATGTCGATCGGTTTGGAGATCAAAGAAACGATTAAGAAACTAGGGCATAATATATTATCCGATCATACAAAAATTAAAGTAGGTTGTAGATAGACAAATAAGTAATGAAAAACACTATATTAGGGCTGCATAAGGTGTGAATCACATCAGATTTGAATCACCACTTGACACCTCAAGCTTCCACCTCAACCTTTCTTCATTTCTATCATTAAAACACGACCATAAACCATTTTCTAAGCTATTTCACATCCCAAACCTTCATATTGAATTTTATAATTTGCTCTCAAGTAATTCCAAGTAAATGAAAAAGGTAGAGGAGGCAAAAGGAAGTAGGAAGGAGCAAGTAGGAACTTAAAACTATGCATAGTTAAGTTTAACTCATGTTTTTTATTTAAGTTCTTGAATTGTTTGAGGGTTTATGATTTTTAAATCTTCTATTATTGTTTATAATCAATTTACGAAGTATTTTGTGGTCTTATAATTCACAATAAAAATCACTAGTGATAGAAAATGTATACTAGTTGATTTTTTATATTAAAGCTTTATATATGTTTAATAACATGATTAAAACCTATTTATTTCACCATATATGTGTTTATATATGATTCTAGGTGATGTATGTAAGTTTAGAGAGGTTATAAATTGAAATATAGTGTGATAATTAAAGAGATGCTCAAAAATTATCTTCTTTGAATTTCAGATTCTGTCCTATGTGAACAGGGCTGGTTTTACAGAAATAAATCCATTATTTTTTGCAATAATTTGACCTGATTGTCTCTTGTATATGTTATCTAAGTGTGTTGAAAAATTAGGAGTGATTGAATATACTTAAGGGTGCCAAAACCAATAATGTCATGAAATGTGCAAAACTGTCACGGTAGGAAAATTCTGTTTTAGTATGTTGTGAAGAGAGCTGAACTTGGGAAGCTATATCCATGAGTTTTATTAATTGTATAACATGGTTATATTTTTTTTTATTTTATATAAATGTGATAAAAATTAGGGAGTGAGTGAATATGTCTAAGGGTGTCAAAATCATCACACAATTTAGTGTGGCAACAGGAAAATGTAAAGTTGTGAATCTGTCCTATTTGATTTATTAAAATGTTCTAATATGGATGTGGTTCATTTGATCCCTAAAATTTAGCGTGATCTTAAAAGAGTTATAATACATCAATTAATTAAATTTAGTATATATTTAAGATGTGGAACAAAGGTGCGTAGAAGGTTGTATTCGGTTATAGTTTCTAAGTGGTAAAGTTGTTTAATCAAATTGAGATTCAAGATCTTTATACTACATCAGGTATAAGATCCTGTTAATTGAGGATAGTGATTGATATCTTATATTTTTACAGATTGTTTCACATCTAGGATTGGGGAGTAGTTTCTTAACACACAACCAATCAAAGGTAAGAGAAAATCCATATGCAACTACAATGCATGGGCATAGTATATCTTGCCTTATCTATATTAAATGTGATCCTTGTGTCTTGATGAGTGTATTATGAGTATTATAAAGATCTTACAGTACATACATTTCTTGGATGATCGGACATGGGATCCGTTGTGTCATTGAACATGCTATTCATTAACATTTACATTTGCATACATAATACGTGCTCACAGTTGAGGTTTTGCATGCATGACATCATTTTCAAAAAGAAAATATTTTGGTTGGCCACTACTAGTGTACCGAGGCCTGTGTGGCTTATTGATATGATATTTTGGAGCGCTGTGAGTATTACTTTTCGGAGGATCATAGGGGTGGACATGGAGTGTGTCTCTAGTGGTCACCAGAGGGTAGACCACTTGACTGTGTCCTTATCCACGCTACTGGTGGAAAGACTTTTAAAGGATTACAAGGGAAGACAGGGGGTGGACCTCTGGTGATCCCAGGAGATAGCCCCAAGACTATATCGATCTATTTATGGCCATGTGATTTTTGATATTGTTGAGAGCTCTATCCGGTATATAGTAGGAAGGCCAAGGGCCCAATGGTGGAAAATGACTTTGAATGAACTATTTTTGATGCATGAGTTTGCATTTTTGTCATGATCTCATAGAAATGCGCTGCATATATGTTAGATTATCCCTTCATCATGCATGATTTTCACTTACTGAGCATTAGCTTACGTAGTTTATGCATTGTAGGTG
>JAGSPU010000109.1:0-46710 GCA_019321725.1 Paulownia fortunei | reverse complement strand
TTTTATGAATTTTTTAATTATAGTATTTGTTAAAAATTATTAAAATACTTTTTAAACTAAATCACTTAAGTTATCGATATTATATACGTTTAGAAAGATAGTTTGGTCAATATTACAAATGGAACACATAATTCTGGATGGAGATAATATAAAAGTCATTTATTAAAAATTATTTGTTATATTTATTTTTCTAGCATTAAATTCAAATACTTCATTTAGGGTTAATTACATTTACCTCCCATATGAAAATAGATCCCCCTCCTTTCTATTTCATTATTATGAAAATCTTTTCTCTAAATTTATCATGTCTTTACCAAACTTTATGTGCAGCTAGGCTTTTTGGATGACAAATGATGATGTTAGCAAACAAAGATAGTTAATTTCCAATTTTGCTCTTGACCCAACCTTTCTTATATTTTGCTGATCAAAATACCATAAGATTTGAAACATGTAAGGGGTATAAATATAATAAATAGATATACAAGAGGAGGCAAATATATTGAAGCATTATTCCAAAAATATAGTTGTTGGATGGACAAAAAAATAAAATCTTTTGAGGCAAAAAGTTTATTTGTTGGAGTTTACTTTTGGCCCTACCAAATACAAAATAGACTAATAATTATTTTTGCATCAGTCAAAGAAAAATAACTTATTTAAATACTTTTTTTTAGTGTTGTAAAATTAAAATACGAAATACAAAAGTGCATTAAAAATAATTAGACTTTTATTTTATGTAGAAAAACAATTAAAAAGATTTTCCTCATAATTTCCTTTTTCCTCTTTTTTTTTTCTCTCAATTCTTTTTCTTTTCTTGCCATTTCTTTTCTACTCTTCTTGAGTGAGGCAATGGGTAAAATCAGGGAGGGAGGATATGGCAGCAAGTAAGGAGAAAGAGAGGACATGATGGGCAACATAGATGGATTAACTAACTTAATGAAAGTGACACAACTAGAGGAAAGAGGGCAGGTGACGAGGAAGAAAGGTTGGGGGGCGGGGGGGGGGGGTGTTATTGCAGCTGAGAGAGAGCGGGAAAAGGGACGGAGACGAGGAAGAAGGGGGCGAGGAGGCGATGGAGGATGCGACCGGAAAAAGAGAGAGGACAAAATTGATACTCTGGAAGCAAGAGGAAAGAAGGAGGCGATGACGATGGTGAGAGAGAAGAGAATCAATTTAGGATTTATAGGTTTGAGTCTCTTCAAATTGAGTTAAGAATAATAAAAATTGAGATTGAACTCTATTCATATCTATCCGCTACAATTTAAGGGCAAAAGTTATATATTGAGATTTTTAGGACAATAAAATTAATTATTGATATATTAAAAGACACTCTTTAACCAATAGAAACATTATAAATACACTCCTTCCCAAATATACAAACATTACCAAGATATTCAGGACAAGAATGATTATTTAAAAACTTAATAGTTTGACTATTTTTATATTTTTGAAGTCGAGGCAAAGTAGTCAATTCTTAAGATAAATTTTGGTTTTGAAAAAGAGCAAACTAGGAGAGATAAGATGAAGAAAAAGAGTTGGTAATAGTTATTTTATAGGGGAGGTAATTATAATTAACTATTCCTTTATTTAGTAATAAAAATAAGAATAGAAATTATATTTGGTACTCATGGTATGCTATTAATTCAAGTGGATACTCGAGTTTTTACAAATGCTCTAATTGATATTGATAATCGAATTTTATCATAAAATACCAAATTGATGCATGTTTAAATGTATTTCATCTAATTCTCCATCTATAATTTTTATACTGATGTATCCTTTAAACTCTAATTTAATTTTGAATATTCATTTATTTTTTCTTGATTTACTCATTTGACTAAATAAGTTGTAGCATTTTATGATAATATAAATATAAAATTGAGTAATACTCCATCTCTCCATTTTTTTCTTTTTCAGGCATCCAAAATAAGCCTTTATTTTCTAAAATATTTTTATTTTTTTCAAAATGCCCTTACTTATTATAATGATGCGACACCAATAACGCTAAACTATTACTTTTAAGGGTATAGTGTAAAAATATAAAAATAAAAAAGGTTATATTTGGTTTCATTTGTAGCCGTTCTAGGAGATTATTTTGGAATTGGAGAATATGTTGAAAATAAAAATGTATTTTGATTGTTTTATTGGAAAAATAATGTGATGTATTTGTGAAAATTTTCATTTGTAAATATTCTATCGATGTTGTTTTGTTGTAATTAGTGGGCGATATTTTTAATTATAAGTATTTTGTTAATGTTATTTTATTGTAGTTAGTTGGAGTATAACATTGTAATAAATATTTGATATTTTGGAAGAATAAAAATACTATTTTTTAAAAATATAAGTGATAAACATGTTTTTATATTTGAAAAAGGAATATGCAAATCCAAAAATGAAACCAAAAATAGGTGTTACTTTTTCAATTCATTTAAAACTCCATTCCATGTCAAACTAGAACTATAAATATGGGACAAAAGGGAGTAATAAACAACTATGTAACTATTCATAATATAATAACCAAAAATAGGTGTTACTTTTTCAATTCATTTAAAACTCCATTCCATGTCAAACTAGAACTATAAATATGGGACAAAAGGGAGTAATAAACAACTATGTAACTATTCATAATATAATAACGATATCAAAAATCAAATAAACTTGGATAAAAAATGATAGTTTTAAAAATAAAAATTTATGAGATGAGATTTTAAATTTGATTTTTAGAAGTTGAGATTTAAGGAAAAAAAAAAGAAGAAGAAGCGAGCTTTGCCAAAAAATACCTAATTCATACATATTCTATGGATTCCATTCAATTCTCTATGTAGATTTTTTTTTATAATGTCGAATAATATCATTTTAAACTCTAATTTCATAAATGCATTTTTTATGATATTTATTTGAATATATTTACTTATTTTCAAATGTAAAAATCAAATGTTTTCTGAAAATAGAATTTTATTTTTGAAAAATTAAGTGTAGACTCTGAAAATAGGGATAGGGTTGAAAATTAAGGGTTACGCTTTGAAAATGAGGTTCTTTATGAAAATATTTCATAAAAACAGATTCAGAAAATGAGTAAACAAACTGAAAGTGAAAAAAAATATTAGGAGAAAATGAAATTAAAAATTACCTATGTTTTCCTTAATGGTTAAAACATCATATCGGTAGGGCAATGATTAGCTGTTAAATGATAATAGGCTTCCGAAGCCCCCAAGCCACTGGAAGGGTAAAAATGGGCTATATTGCTCTCGGCTGGCCCAAAGACCAAATATAGTGAACGACATCAAGGCCCTACTTTTATAACTTCTACTTTCCATTGGTTTCACGAGGGAGAAAATTTTATTATTCTTGTCATTTTTGGCCCGTTTATTTTGTCCCATTAGGTCTAATTTATCAATTATCAGATCCAGTCCTCTGCATACTTTTTCATAATGATGACTCAGGTGATTACTCAGAACTCAATTTGAATTTTTGACATGAATCCTTCGGACCCACCATATTATATTAGGCTTAAATTGTCATTTTTATCCCTCTCCTTATGGTGGCTCATGTGATAACTAGAATCCAACACAAATTTGAATATTTGACATGAATCCTTCAGGCCAACCATGTTATATTAAGCTTAAATTGTTATTTTTATCCATCTCTTTATGGTGGCTCAGGTAATAACTCAGAATCCAACACAAATTTAAATTTTTGACATGAATCCTTCAGGCCCATCATGTTATATTAAGCTTAATTGTCATTTTTATCCCTCATTCTTATGGTGGCTCAAATGATAACTAGAATCCAACACAAATTTGAATTTATGACACGAATCCTTCAGCCCACCATGTTATATTAAGCTTAATTGTCATTTTTATCCCTCAAATTGAATGTGAAATTACATGTCTTACCCTTCTATTATCTATTTCAGCTTGTGGGAGTGAGCATTTCTACACATTAACAGAAAAGAGAGAAAACAACAGTGATAGAAACGATGAATTACATGAACTCCGGGAGAGATCTCTTTCCAGGATCAAGAAACGGTCATTTTCCAGCGAATTGAAGAGAGAAAAAACCGTGGGGAGATCTCCGAGTAGTAGGAGTACGAGGATGGCCAAAGATTGATAAATGGAGACGGGCCATGGAGATGCACTGTGGAGAATAAGATAGAAATCCTAATGAATTTTGTGCTGAAATAGAGTCTTCTTGAGAGAGGGAAATTTCTAGATGAAATCAAAGTATAAGATTTATTGCAGCTCTAATGGGATAATTCATTAACTTTCAATCTGTATGTCGTTTACCATCAAATTTGAGCTTTTGACTGAATTCAGCATAGTGGTTTCAGGAGTCCTGGATTATTCTCAGGGTTTTGGTTTTTTTCTTTTTATTTTAATTTTTTAACACCATATCTTTGAAGTCTTTGATTTTATTGATTTATCTTGCAGCTGCAGAAGGGGTGGAGATGTGGAGGTTGGCGCAATGCCAGTTTCTTTTGATTTCGTCAAGGGTATTATGTTTTTTTTCACCATTATCAAACTTAATATTTCACAAGCTACTATATTTTATTAAATATTTATTAAAATATTCTACTTATAATCAATATAAGGACATACTTATTAATAAATTAATCCATATATCATAACTTATTATATTTTTTTTATCAATTATTTTATATTCCACCTAACAAAATAAACATGTCTTTAAGTTTTGCACAATATGATGAATTTTTGAAACTGGATTGGATCGGCAGTTCGATTGTAAACTAATGGTCGGTTCGATTTGAATAGTCTTAAATAATGATTTTTGCTATTCAACTGATCAAAATTGGTCGAACTGGTAAAAAATGGATTAAATCGATCAAAAATTGGTCAATCAATTTAAACTTGATTTTTTTATATATACATGATTATTTGAATTTTGAATTTTGTTATATACTATTTTCAGTTAGTTATTTATTTTATTTTTTTACCTTTATAATATATTATATAATAATTAATTTATTATATTACCATTTTACATAATATAATAAAAGAAATATAATTAATTTTTATTAAATTGATTAAATCGTTAATCGGCGACAAACGTGATTTAATCACCGATTTATGTATGATAACACTGCAATATGATATATATTAATGTCACTTAATAAAAGAAAAAGAAAAAAAAATCGAAGAGGTGTTATCTTATGGGGGTTGTGTACATTTGGAAGTCCCGCACAAAATATAACCCCAATGATTTGTTAGTAATGAATCTCTTGTTCTTCTGCTCTTTGCTGTGATAGTCCAAGTTATTTCTTATTTTATACAAAAATCGGGAGAACTATATCAGTTAATTATCTTGTTGATTCGAGTTATGTGAGTCATTTAAGGAAATTAGACCCGTTCCTTTCTACAAAACTATGTAATTAAGATGCCATTTACTTAAGTGTGTATCAAGGGATAATGTTTTCAAAATCGTATCGATCTGTTCGACCGAAAATTGATGGTAGGTCTGGTCCAGTTAGCTACTAAAAATTGAAAATGAGATTGAACTAGTCAAAACCGATCGAACTGTTAAAAAAACTGGCTAAGAATCAGTTAGATGTGATTTTTTTATTTTTCTTGTATTTTTTATATTTTTTTGAGTAAGTTTAGACTTTAAACTTAGTATTTGATTATATATATGTAGTTATTTAGATTTTGTACTTTGTTAGATGTGTTTTTTAATTGATTAATTATTTTTTTATATTTAAGATTTAATACATAATAATTAATATATTATATCATCATATTACATAATATAATGAAAAATATAGTCAATTTTTATTAGATTAGTTGGACTGCCGGTTAAATCGATCCGACCGATTGAACTGCTGACCGATAGTATGACCCGTCTGATTATCGGTCTAATTATGAAAACATTGTCGAGGGGTAAATAAGAGAGGAAGAATATATTATACCTCGATTTAACATAATATGATTTTTTTTAAAATCATTTTACTCATCTTTTCCTCAAGATTATTAAGAGGGAGAATAGATTATTATATAATTAAAGCGATAATTACGAAAACCTCCCGGTTTGATCCAATACAATACTTCCTAAAGTTTTTATAATTACATCCACCTTTCTTGGCACTAACAGTTATTAGAAAACTCTAATTTTCTTTACAAATGACTCTTTTACATTTATTAAAAGTTACATGAACTTCCCTTAAAGTTTATCTAATTTACATGAACTTCCAACTTTGTCACGTTACAGTTACAATCCTTAAACCCTTTTTATTTTACACCCATCTAGTTTATCAAAGTAAAATAATAAAATATTCTAAGTATTTGAAGACACTTTAATCATAAAATAAGTTAAATATCTAAATTCAAATTCAAGTCTACGAAACTATACTTAGGTTTACATATAGATTTGAGAAATTATTTCTTCTCCTCATCACTGACAAACATCATGCTCATTGTCAACCTAACAAAATTCAATTAACTTCTAAAAGTAGGGTCTTTTGAAAATAAGTAGTTGATTGATTGTTCACATTATGGTGACAAAAATAATGTGTACTCATTAAGTTTAAAAAATAGAAGATAGCATAATAGGAAAAATAAAATATAAGAATTATATGTAACCAGTTTTCTAAATTCTAGTAATTTTAATTATGCACTTCTTATTGTAGAATGTAATTTTAAATTTTTATCATAAGTTAGAAATACTAAATTTCAAGAAAGTTAGTATAAATTGAATAAATTTCAAATGAATTTGTGTAAATATGTCCAAATTTTATTGGATATTTTTATAAATTTAGACAAATATCTAAGGGTTAAAACTTGTCATGTTCATTACATATCGATGCCGAGGATATAACAAATGGCTTGGATTATATATAAGATGACAACAAAAGTTAGGGGTGAATGTAATTTTAATAACTTAGGTCAACCTGTATTTAAACTAGAGGTTTATGTAATCCATATAGGTAATCTGTTCCAAAAAATTATCAAACCATTGAATCAATCAGCACGAGAACAAAATTGAATTTTCATTTATTGTTTTTGCTGATATCATCGCTTTACGTCAAAGACCCCAACTGTCGAGTCTATTTATTAGGCGGCAACAAACTTAAGGAATACTAAATGTAATTATCTAAACTTAAAAATTGTACCTATATTTACAACAAACCTTATGAGAGGTCTCTATAATTATCCCTAATTAGTATCTCCAAATTCTAGGTCCTAAGTAATACAAACTAGTTAAGCAACCCAAGATAATATGCACTCAAATTAGAATTTCACAGTTATATTTAAAGGATAATTACACATCAAATACCTTCACGTCCCACATTGAATCTCCATAGTAAAGTTCTCCTCCTGTTCTTTCTTGAACTTCCAGCATAATTAAGTATTGGTGATCATTATTAGTTCGTAGTGCAGCCATTCCAACACTTCAATTAAAATTTTATATATAGGAGAAAAAAATATATCAAAATATTCGATCCATATAATTTTCTCACAAATATATTATTTTTTTACTTCCCCATTGAAGCCTAACATGTTACATCTCTAAACTCCATAGTAAAGTTCTCCTCCTGTTCTTTCTTGAACTTCCAGCCTGATTAAGTATTGGGGATCATTGGTTCGTAGTGTAGCCATTCCAACACTTAAATTAAAATTTTATATGTAGGAGAAAAATATATCAAAATATTCGATTCATATAATTTTTTCACAAATATATTCTTTTTTTACATCCCATTGAAGCCCAACATGTTACAACATGGTCCAATATGTTATAGCATATTCGTTCACATAGACCCCAGCACACATGGCGCAATGCAATTTTGAATTTTGCAACAAAACTTCAAGTATGATATTCATAATATAAACTTAGTATCTCGTTGCTATTTGTGATTTGATAGATTATACGGAATTAATTCTTGTGTAGGTTAAGTTCAAAATTTATATATGATGCTTTTGACTGATTGCAGCAGATTTTGAAATGATCCAAATCATTCTGTACCTCCCAGTGTTAAATTTGAGAGTTCACTAATTGATAACCCCTTTAGTTAGTATGATTTGTAAGAGTTTTAGGTATTTTTCCTTTAAAGTTGATACACATTTTAGATGCCCATTCGACATCAAGTCTATGCTAGTAAATCTTTAGATTCAATAATTCCTAACTAACAATTAGTGTTTGATTTTGGCAATATAACTAGTTTGTATATGGGTATTTTATTCTTGAGTACTTTTATTAACATAAAAAATCAAACAAAAGGAAGAAAAGGGTGAACGATTTATCGCTTGAAGAAGTGCCCAATTTTGCTTCTCAAAATTAGATGACTAGTTATCAAATTTTGAATTATCATATTCCCAATTCGGACGATATTCCCTAGCACACAAACGGGGCTTAACCTGCAGAATTCATTCCACGGTGCAGGCGGTGCTTCTACAGTTATATTAAAGAGAATATCGAATTGTAAACACTTTTTCTAAATTAAAATTTTCTTCTTTGTTCCATGTCAAAAATGTTGTATCAACCAAACAATGGAGAATTGGAACTGGAACTACTTTAATCAAGTTAATTTCAAAAGAAGGTAAACATGGAATTGGACTGATAAATTTCATGTTTTGAAACTGATGTTGTTCAAAATTGATGTGCTCCAACCTTGGACTTGTTTGAATTTTTATGAATCAACTCCTCGTGATTCTTTCTTTTCAAGGAATGATTGCAATAGGGGTTCGTGTCTTCAACACAAACAAATGATTAGGGGTCCCCGAATTGTTCCGAAAATAGTCCTCCGATACTCAAGTCAGTAATAAAGTGAAAAATAATCAATAAAAGATTGGAAGTTGTAAATGTTCAATGTAAAAACGATATTTTTTGTACAATGGTGTGGAGAGGGTATTTATTATGAAATTTGGGCCCTATGGGCCATTTGCTTATCTTGGGCTTAGTGGACTGAAGTAGAATTTAATATTTATGAGTTTAGTCAAATTGGGCCCATCATATAGGACTCTAACTTCTAAGTGGGCTGATGCGAGCACAATTTGATTGGAAGTTAGTAATTTTAGACATGACTATTGAACATTTTTTTTTTTTTAGGTAAAACAGGAATTTCAAGCGAGGCATCCGGGCGAGGCCATCTAGATGAGGCCTTCCGGGCAAGGCTTTTCAGGATAGGCCATCTAGGCAGGGCCTTTTGGGCGAGGCCATCCGAGTGAGGCCAGCTGGGCGAGAAAGTTTTGGCTCCTTCTCACCTCTTTGACCTCGTATGTTGAGAAGTTTTAATTTTTTAACTTCCATCATTAAATTTATCAATTTTGAGTTGAAATGGTTTTCATTTATTTTATGAAAAAAAAATGAATTTCGTGAAATGGATTTGATTTTAGTCGATAACCTCAAGGAAAAAGTTTGTGATCTCTGGGATCAACTATAACTTTCTTGGCCTCAAAGGAGTCGTTCTCATTTTCGGGGCTTGACTTTAATCAATAGCCTCGAGTAAGGAGTTTGTGATCTCTAGGGCCAACTATAGCTTCTTGGCATTAGAGGAGCCACATCAACTTCTGGGGCTATGCTACTCGAAATGTTGATTATTGAACCTCAACCAAAGCCTATGGCTTTGGGGGCTCTTACTTTTCTCTTATTTAAGTATTTTCTAACTTGTTATGTAATGCAACAATCGATAATTTCGCAGTGCAATTAGTTACTGGGAATAGAAAATATATATTTATTCCCTCATGAGGAAATTGATAAAAAAATAAATTGCATAAATAATTTTACCTCTTTGGTTTCATGAGAGATAGATTTTTGCACTATTGTTATAACAACTGGCTTTTTTCAAATTGATAGTGTTTGCTGGAGTAGTCTGCTCGTCACTGTCTTCGTTGTTGACTCTCCTTCATCTTTTTCAAGGTGTTGGCGTAGCATTCATGAGCTATCCTAAGGTCGCTCATAGCATTTTTATCCCGTCTAGAGTGGAGAACTTCATCTTTGTGTAGTTACTTTGATCGAGGCATGGAGTTGGTTGTACTATGTAATTAGTTGATGCCTTCAATCAAGGTACAAAGTGTTGATTCTTTGTGACATGATACAGAGCTGGCTGATGTCATTGGTCAAGTCTGTCGATCAAGATATAGTGTCAGTTTAATCCCCTCTTTATCTTTTTCTCGGGGTTGTACCGGTTGTCATCTGTCTTTACTTCTATTGTCATCTTTACTCTATATATTCTTGAAGTTGGAGCCTCCTCTTTCTTGAATGACTAAAATGATAACGTTTATGTGAAAGATCGTGTGTGAGTAGCTTGTCTTCTAACTTCCTATTTATTGCGAAGCTTTTTTATCTCTGTTTGATCCTCTACTTGGTAGATGTTTAGATTTCTACGAGGAAACATGGCTGACAATGCCTTCTTTACTACTCATAAGATAATTGTTCTAGGGGATATGCTGAATCTTGCTTCATATAAGTGCACTCTGAATAGAGGCTCTTACTTTCGCATCGGATTGTGCTCCAAGGAGAGACACTGTTGCTCCAGGGAAGGTGATTGCCAAACATGAGGAGTGCATTCCAGGGGGATGGGGGCACTTGTCGTTGGACTTCATGAGTGTGTTCTAAGTGGAGGCATTTGTCTCTGAACTTGAGGAGTGCACTCTAGGTGGAGGCGTTTGTCGCTAAAATTAAGGAAGACACCCTTAGGGAAGATGTCTGTCATTATATTAGAACAAGCATTTCTTAAGGGTACGCTTTCTCACCAGATAAGCATTTGGGTAGTTTTTGTTGCTGCTTCCACCTTTACTTAGATCCTCCTCCTCATTGACTTTTCTCGCTTATGTCTTGCTTTATTAGAGATTGGGTAGCCCCTAGTGCTCACTCTAAGTTAATGTGGGCTGCTTATCGGGGGGATATCATTTCTCTGCTTCGACGATAACTACCGTGAGGGACATATATTCCATGAAATGGTTATCGATATTGAGTAGTGTTTCGGGTTGTGCTGGAAAGGGACTTTAATTATTTCTCTCACTTTGACTTGGTATTTTCATCTTGATCTCTGGAAAGGGACTTAGTTTCCAGCTTTCTCTGAGTTATCAGCTTTTTTCTTCCATAATTCTCCGTGTTTAGGCTCTTATCGCCTCATTTTGGTTCTCTAGAATGTTGGGGAAGAACCTAAGTGTTGTTAGGATATAGGCTACTAAAATTATTAGGGCGGAAGCTTCTGACTCTTGAGACCTTATAGATGGATTCTTCTAAAGTCGCTGAGGCGTGAACTCCTGAGGCTATGAGGATGAACACTCTTAACTTCAAAAGTCATTGGGTGAGCTTTTGAGGCCGAGGACGTGAGTTCCCGATGGTACAAGCTCCTTAGGCCACATGGGCATAGGGGTACGATGATACAAATGCACAATGGTATGAGGATGCAATGGCGCACGGGCAAGGATGTAAGTGCATAATGGCACAAGGATGAGAGAACAATGGGGTGCGAAGACATGAGGGCACGAGGATACAAGGGCACTAGGGTGCAAGCTCCTGAGTTGCGAGTGTGTATGCTCTTGAAAGTCGCTCCTTCTAAGGCATCTTCTGTCTGAGCTAATGGATCCTCTTAAGTGCTCTGCAATACTGTCACTCAGCTGGCACTTCTATCGTGGAGATGATGGATCATGTTGATAGGCGAGTCTTTCACAATCTGATCCATTAAGTTATTACTAGGCTTTTCCTTATGAGGGGAGTTTAAGGTAAGTTGTTTGGATTTTGTTTATTCTTGCTTGCTAACTTTTTGTGTGTGTATGTGTTCATGTGGGAAAGACACTTTGCAAAAAAATCTTCTTAAGTTGAGAGATTTCGCTTACTGGGCTCTTTGCTCGAGGGGCGTAGGATTCTATTAGGGTAAATTTTTTTGAGATTGCTGTGACAGAAGCTTAATAATGCTAGGGTGGAAGCTCATACGACAGTTGGTCTACTTCTTTTCCATTAACTACTTTCTCTTAAGGGATACCTTCGGTGCTGGCTTCTCTAACTTTAGATTTGGTTAATATTTTTAATGTCGAAGTAGGGAGTTCCTACAAACAACGCCAAAATGATGTAGCATGAAGTGGGTAAGCTTCCACCCAAGAGGTGCCTTTTTTAGAACAAAATCATGAGACTTTGGCTAAAGCGAACAAACCTCTTGGACGGACGCTTACCCACTCCGTGCCGCATGAGAAATCAAATATAAAATTTTAAGCGATATCCATTAAGAAGGAGATTTATAAGATCACAAATTTTAGTATGGCCAGACCAACTATCTTACCTGAAATTTGTAAGTTCTCTATTGCCTTAACTCCAAAAAGTGGACTCTATAATCAAAGGTATAACTAAAAGACATTTTCAAACTATTTTTGTTAAGCGGTCAAATATATCAATATATTGAGATATTATTTCATTACATCTGCAATTCTTTACACTTGAATATCAATCAAGTATTTGCCATAATCAATTATCAATAAACAACTACTAGATAAATACCTATATTTTTTTGTCCGACTTGAACTCAAGACTTCAAAATCTTGAGACCTTAGCTTTGCAACTAGACCAAATTTCATAGCTTAAGTTCACATTAATCTTTTAAAAGCACTCGTTCATTCTTACTTTATAAATCTCAGATATTAATTCCAAATTCTATTTTTTATTTAAAAACTATATTTTTCTAACTAGATGAGTGTTAATATCTAACTTTCTTTTAATTGAGGATGTCTAGTTATTGTATGTTTTTGGAGAGATTTATTGTTTGCATTGAACACCATAAAGAATACTTTTTTGAATTCAAAGAGGGGTAAATGACTGAATGATTGTTTAGTTGCGTATTTGTGAAGAGACGTAAAGAGTGATATTAGAAACGAGAAAGTCATACTAAGAATTATTGGTGATGTTTTGGCAATTGTAGAATATTTATTTTCTCTATAAAGATTCTATTTTTTTTTCAATTATTTGAATAATCCCTATCATGGTAATGCTTCGCATATTTGCATACCTCCATCAATAATGCTTTTTGTATCTGTCACTACAATACATGTTTCTTTTTGGTGTTTTTTTTGCAATTATTTCTCAATACAAACACAAGTGTTAGTGGCCGGTCAACTAATTAAATTGTCTACTCTTATACTCATGTAATTTTTTTTTTTAAATTTTAGATTAATATGAATAACTTAGACATGTCTTCATATTTATTTATTTTTTTTAATTAAATTTTGATGAAATCGCTAAATCATATATATTTATGGGGTATATTCGAAAATATAATGATGATCATAAAATTTGTCTCTATGGTTTTGATTTTAAGTTGTTCCAAGTCAAAATCCATTGAAATGCATGCTCTCGGAGAATGTCTCATTTTATGAATATTGATGTAGGGATACTAGTGCATGTATGCAGGTGTTTATTAGAGGTCAAGTACATTGAACAACTCCTCCTAGAAATTCCTAATTGAAAATGAAATATTGTTGAATAAGACAATTCTAATATATGATAATGGATAATAGAGGAATTTAAGGCCCATGACCATTCTTAGTTTTTACTATGTATATAATGCATGCTATGGTTTATTTAATGCTTAATTTTCTTATGATGTATGCTTGCAATTATTAGGATAGATAACATTAAATAAACAAGATAAAAAATTGATGAGACCTTGAAAAGAACAAACAATGTGTTTCTCTCGCTTGAAAAGAGTTTTCAAGTTGAAAACCAAATTATATGGTGTCAAGGGAATGTGGACAAAATTGGATTGGAGTCTAAATGTCCATGACTTAAATCATAATTAGTAGCATGCTGATACGCTATCATATTTAGTCTGTTGGCTATGAGTCGTAAGATGTGCTAAGTATAGGCAAGCTATGATTACTACTAAGCATTTGATTACTATGGGATGTACTCATCTCTAGTGCGGCTTATAAAATTGGAGATTTTGAGATGCTCTATATATTTACATGGATATTTCATGGGACTTATTTGACATTAAGTATCATATTGGCTCATAAAATTGGGGCCTATAAGATCTTGAGGGGTTGCAGTAGATGTAATTGACAATATGTTGCCTACCTTTTAGTTTTTATCATATGGGCTCATAAAATTGGAGTATATAATGGAAATAATTGGACTTCAAGCCCACTAGGAAATTGAATTTCCCAAAGTTCTTTCAAGAGGGTTATGGAATTTAAAGAAAATATTGGGAAACAATTACAACTAAAAGACCTAGATTATAAATGTGATAATGAATGAACAAACACTTATTTTCCGCCTCACGTTTATTTTGATAGATAGTGGTGATCACAAAATAAATGACTAAAATCCACTTAAAGTAATACTATACACAAACAAACTCACTAACCTTAGCTATCCAGAATTATTTTTGAAGTTTAAAAATGATCCTTGAATTCAAAAACTAATCCATGTTCTACAGGAAATCTCTATAAGAGTTGTAGAAGCAACTCTTACAAGGTTGTGAAAGCATCTCGTACAAACATTGTAGATGCGCATTCTACAAGCATTATAGAAAAATCTAATACAATTGTTATAGAATGATCTCCTATAAATATTGTAGGAGACTCTAACCACAAAAAGCCCATTTGGTTCATTGATTTTTCCTACTAAGAGAGGGAATGAGAAGCATTCCTAAAGAATAAAAGATAAAAAAAACAAATTTAAAGAAACTAATCCAGATAAGAAAGGTTAAAGATACCATTGTGGTGAGTAGAAGCACTAAAAAAGGAAGTGTAAGGAATGCCTTGCTTAATTGAACTAGAAAAGTTCTAATTCAGGTTTGCGATTTGTTGAAATTAACGGTTTGATTGACAATTATCGTTGGATATTAAATAATTATCGCATCTTTACAAGGAGTTGTAGACAATGATAAGAAGTAAGAGGCTAAGTAGAATGACAACATTTAGGGTTGAGAATAAAGCAAGAGTTACTTCATTGACCATATAGACGGTCCACTTAACTCTGAATAATGAAATTAGAATAGTTTTAAATAATTTCCTTTACACACTTGAATTAATAAAGATCATTATCTCAATCCTTATCTTTCAAGATAGGGATTTGAATTTTCAATAATAAATGAAAGTTATTCTATTTTTGAAGGTTCTTGTTTAATTCAAATTGGTATATTGATGAATGACTTATATGCTATTTAATCCTCACATTCCATGCTACATATGCTATTTAATCCTCACATTCCATGCTACATATGCAACAAAGTAATATATGTAAATGGAATAATGAAAATGACATATATTTGTAGCACACAAGATTAGGATATATTATCCTAAGAAAGAATTAATAAGCTGGCGGTTGCACAATTACTTAACTGAACAAACTAGTAAGATATGCTAACTTGTGAATCTTGCTTTAAAGAAAAAATGACCAAACCTCATTTGTTAAATAAGTGGAGCACGCTACTCATTTATTGAATTTAATCCATGCAGATGTAAGGGCCTATTAAGTGTTAGTGCAAGAGAAAGTTATTCTTACTTCCTTACTTTTACTGATGATTACTTTAGATAGGGATACGTGTATCTTATGGGATACAAGTTTGAAGCCTTTCAAAAATTCAAAGAATTTAGAAATAAAGTAAAGAATCAAATGAATTGAGGTACTAAGGTCCTTCGTCCAATTAGATGGCGAATATATTTAGGTGGTGACTTTCTTGATTATCTAAAAGAGAATGTGATTCTCTCACGTGGACTCCACCTGGCATGCCCAAATTAAATTAGGTAACCGAGCGAAAGAATGAAACCTTATTGAATATTGTTTGGTTTATGATGAACTACTAGACTTCCTCCTTCATTTTGGGCATATGCCCGAGAATCAACAACATTTCTACTTAATAAACTACTATTAAAGTCAATCCCTAAAGCACCTTATAGATGTGGTGCGGTAAGACCCCTCTTAAAATTACCTTAAGGTATAAGGTTGTTCTACTTACATGAAGCAGCCAATATGAGATAAGTCAGATGCATCTATTTTATACAAGTTTGTGGGGTATCTAAAAGAATCCATTGGATGATATTTCTACGATTCTACAAAATAAAAGGTATTTATTTCAAGGAATGCCATCTTCTTATAGAAGAAATTTCTATTAGATAGAAATGGCAAAGTTGTAGAATTGAAGAAATTCGAGACCCACAAATTATCCCAATAGAAGTAGGTGCCACAACCTGACAATCAAAATTCAATTATATATTTTCCATGGATATGTAAAAGGATCCTGAGGCCGCCCTAGGTTATGAATTTTTGCTCGAAGATAACAAGAAGAACCTCCCATTTAATCCAAGAATTATAAGGAGGTGATGTCTTATATCAATTTGGAAAGATGACAAAAATGCATACAATCTAAGATGGACTCTATGTACTACTCCAACAAGATATGGACCTTGTGAATCAACTGGAAGTTGTTGTACCTATAGGGTACAATAAGGAATTGTATCTACAAGTGAAAACTTATAGTAGATAGGGGGAGGTAGGAACCTATAAGGCACGTTTAGTAGTGAAAGGTTACATTCAAAGGAAAGTTTTGACCATGAGAAAGCATTTGTATCAGTGGTGGTGCTTAAACTTATATGAAATTGGCTTTCAATATTATATATTATGACTATGAGATTTGGTTAATGGATGTGAAGATCGTTTTTCTTAACGAGAACAATAAGGAAAAGATCTACATGAAGTCACCAAAGGAATTCATATTGAAAGAAAATGAGTAAAAGGTTTTTGATTTTCAGAGATCTATTTATACACTCAAACAAGTTCCCTAAAGTTAGAACATTTAATTTGACTAGGCCATCAAATCATTTGATTTCCTCAAGAATGCGAATGAGCCATGTGTGTACAAGAAGATGAGTGGGAGTGCGTTGTCATTCTTAGTGCTTTATGTTGATGTATTCGACTCATTAGGAATAATGTACAGATGTTATAGTTAGTTAAAGCATGGTTGTCTAGACAATTCTCCATAAAGGATTTAGGAGAAGAATCCTATATGTTGGGGATCAAGATCTATAGTGATAAGTCGAATAGGATGCTTGGTTGTCCCAATATATATATAGATAAAATGCTAAAGAGGTTTAGCATGGAATAAGAGCCATGAGATTTCTCTTTCAAAGTTTATTTCCCTAAAGACTTTGGTAAAAAGAGTAAGAATGATTCATATAGCTTATGCATTTGCAATTAAAAGTATAATATATGCTATGTTATGTACAAGGCCTAGTGTCACTTATGATCATGGTGTCATGAGTAGATATCAATCTAATCTGAATAACACTGAAAATTCGTGAAGTCGATCCTTAAGTACTTGCGAAGAACTTAGGATCTCCTAATGATATATAATAATGGAGAATTGAAACTAAAATGTTCACCAATTCTATTTTTTAATTTGATGTAGATGACTCAAAATCATGGTATGGGTGTGTGTTCACCTTAAATAATGGTGCAGTCAGTTGGAAGAGTTCCAAGTAAGAGACAATCATGAATTCCACTATCGAGGCTGAATTCATTATGACAAGTAATGCTGCAACAGAGGCCGTTTGGATGTGAAACTTCATCCAAGAGTTGGGTGTAGTTCCTTTTATTGTTGATCTGGTACCTCGTCTACTATGATAAGAATGATGCCATTATGTAAGCAAAGGATCCAAGATCTCATCAATGATCTAATCAAATACTGAGGTGATACATTTTTTATTTTAGAGATTGTTGGTAGAGACGACATAAAAGTGGGAAAAAGTTGCCTTGACAGAAAATTTAGCGGACCTACTGACTAAGCTGTTAGCGGAAAAAGTGTTTGAAGGACATCTTGAGAAAATGAGTCTTAGATACATGGATAATTGACTCTAGGACAAGTGAAAAATTATTAGAGTAATGTCCGACACACCAATTAAATTGACTGATTTATACTTTTGTAAAAATATTATTTTTCAGTTAATATAAATGGATTAGGAACTTCTTTCATCTTTATATATGTTCAATAAAATTTAGATCAAGTTTATAAATGATACATAGCTATGGGCATGGTTGCGCATATGATGAGATTATGAAATATGCTTCCATAGTAATATTAAATTGTTCATTAAAGATATGACATCAATGATTTATCAAGAGTTACATATATGATGCTTGCTTGCAAGGATAATATCTCATCTCATGGACATTGGTATATGGGCACTAGTTTATGTATTTGGGTGCTTGATAGGGAGCAAGTACATGTAACACCCCCATTACTACACAACTAGATATATATTATAATTTAACATGATAGAACCTGTGTGCATGCATGAAATATTTTTTTTTGTAACACTTTAAGAAAAGATATATAACTTTTTACATGCACAACCCTGTTTAAAATACTTTCCAACACATATCATGTATATAACAGGATCAATATTTATATAAAAACACAACACCCACAATAACCTAATATTTACATACTTATTTACAGTAAAGTTATAAAAGCGAAATATAGTACCAGTTTAAAATATAATACAACAGACTCAAAATATAACAAGCCAACAAAATAGCCCAACAGGTCGTCATCCATGTACACACTCTCTCAGACACCTGCAGGAGCTCCAACCGCCGCCCAGCCAATAAAAGATGCTTCAGGTATCGTCGTACTCACCTACAATGCATAAACTATATGAGCTAACGCTCAGCAAGTAAAGATTATGCATGTCAAAGAATAATCCACAATATCGAGTCATGCATCTCAACATGCTATGCCCATAATGCAATTTTATGCATCAAAATATTTCTCTGAAAATCATTTCTTTCTTGGGCCCCTGACCAACGCTACTATCCCATGCACCGGAAAAGAGCTCTGTATACCGCCATAATCTAATGGCTAATAATCATATAAGTATGCAAATCCATGCATACTCATACGCATGCAAATCCATGCACGCGAACCTGCAAATCCATGCATAAACATGCAAATCCATACATGCTTCGGTGCACTAGTAGTGGTCAGCAAAATATTTTTCTTTCTCACAATCATGCCGTGCAATGCAAGATTTATCACAATGCGCGTATATGATGCATGCACGTGCCAATGACAATGCCCATGTATGTATGCTCAATTGAGAGTCCTCTACTATGCACATATGATTTATGATATTACATATAATTCACACATCTACTGTGTCTATGCATTGTAGTTGCAAATGAATCTTTACTTACCTTTCACTTGGTTGGTGGCTTAGTCTAAATTTGTTTAGTATTCCTCTCCAACCTTAGATGTAAAATAGCCTGTAATATTACCCAACAACAAGCACCATTCCCAATTTGGCAAGTTGAAAGCACAAAATCTCATACTAGACCTTAAACACCAAGCTATAAGCTAACAATCAAGCTTAAACTAGAACCCAATATAGCCCCTCAAATACCTCAATTTCTCATCTTAAATGCATGCAAACATCATGTAATTGAAGTATTATAACTCTAATAGCATGTAACTAATTGTTAACACTCAATAGCAACATATCAAGGTTGAAACATGCTAAGTGATCAAATGTGGCAGATTCACATTTTCATATTTTCTTGCTGTCAAGTTTAGTTGCATGATAATTTTAACATCCCTAAGCATATCCAATCACTCCCAAATTTTTACCACACTTATATAACATGTATATAAATGTAACCATATCATATAATTGCTAAAAATCACGGATATAGCTTCCCAAGTTCAGCTCTCTTCACGACATACTGAAACAGATTGTTTCCTACCGTGACAGTTTTGCACACTTCATGACATTAATGGTTTTGGCACCCTTAAGTATATTCAATCACTCCAACATTTTCACCATACTTAGATAACATATATAAGGAGACAACCAGGTCATATTATTACCAAAAATAATGGATTTAGCTCCCTTAATTCAGTTTCCTTCACAGCACACCAAAACAGATTTTGCTATTTTGGCAGTTTGAGTGTTTCTCCAATATCATTCTCTATTTCAATTTCCAACTGGTAAAACTTCATTCCAATACTCTTAACTCATATATGGTCATGTAAATGGTAATAATTATATGTTTTATTCAACATACCATACACTTTTGAAGCCTAAAACACAAGAAAACAGTAAGGTGACAGTTTCTGCCACAAGTATTTCCTATTAAGTGTTTGTGATCAAAAACCCTTTCTTTGTGCACCAAAGTCTAACTAAAAACTTCCTAACACTTTTATAAGAGATATTGAAAGCTTAATAAACCATAAAACCGTTCATAATAATCTGAAAACCAAAGGCAAAACCGTATATAAGTGTTACCTATGCAGATTTTGAGGCTAACTTGATGGTAATCACTTCTTCTTTGCTTTTCTTGCTTTTATTTCAACTTGGAATCAATTTGGATCACTTGGAGACCTTAAGGTGTGTGTTTGGAAGATGAAAATGGCTGAAATGAGGGTCTGGTCATTGCTTAAGGGTGAAGGGTTTGAGGTGTTAGCTTGAGATGTTAGCTTAAGCTTAATAAGAAAGCATGAGGTGGCAAGTAAATGGCAAATCTGATTTTCTCCCTTATCTTGCAGCCCTAATCTTGTGTGTCTCATCTATTTTTATTTGGTTGCAACCTATCTTAATCACCATTCATTCCCATAGGTAATTCCTATGTCCGTTCATTCGATCTCCAAACCGATTTGCATCCGATTCTTAAAGAATTATCTAGTTTGCATTTCTAAAATCATATGCACATAAGGGCCTTGTAATATGACACTTAAATCATATTATATCATGTCCAATATCCCAAGTATGATAATTTACAAATATATACTTTTGAAATAACTTGATCAAATCAAATTAAACCGTATAAGGTTACTAGTAACACTTTTAGCAATTCCAAAATTATAACCTATATATCCCATCTATATCTAATATTGATCCACCTCATTTTCTTTTATTTCAATATAAAATCAACTACTTAGATTAAGAAATTCAATAACTAATATCGTGCAAGAACTTCAGAATTAAGTTTAATATTCAAGAATGTCGTATAAAATGAAATAAATTATGCAATGTTAATAGAAATGCAAATAGCATATAAAATTAACATGTAATGCATGAATCATATTTGGCCATGTGAGTAGTAAGAGGCTCGGGTATCACATCCTCCCCTCCTTATAAAAATTTCATCCCCGAAATTTCACTTACCGAAAAGTTCAGGAAATTTAGTTCTCATTTCATCCTCCCTTTCCCAAGTGGCCTCTTCTACTATTTGGTTTCTCCATAACACTTTAACCAATGGAATCTGTTTATTTCTTAGCTGCTTCACTTCTCGTAATAAAATCTGTACAGGCTTTTCTTCGTAGCTCAAATCTGCCTTTAATTCCACTAGTTCATTCTTCAGAATGTGAGAAGGATTAGCAATATATTTCCTCAACATAGACACATTAAATACATTGTGTATTTGGGACATAGATGTTGGCAGATCTAGTCTGTAAGAAACATCACCAATTCTTTCAATCACCAAGAATGGGCCAATGTATCTAGGACTCAATTTTCCTTTCTTCCCAAAGCATGATGCCCTTCATTGGTGCTACTTTCAAAAATACCTAATCTCCTATCGCAAACTCCAATGCCCTTCTTCGTCGATCTGCATAACTTTTTTGTCAATTTTGGGCAGTTTGCATTCTTTGTCGAATCTGTAACACGACTTCTGTCATCTCTCGAATCATATCTGGGCCCAAAAGTTTCTTCTCACCAACTTCATCCCAGTGTATCGGAGACCTACATTTTCTGCCATACAATGCTTCATAGGGAGCCATTCCAATGCTAGTCTGATAGCTGTTGTTGTATGAAAACTCCACCAAAGGTAGGAATTTACTCCACTGACCTTGGAAGTCTAATACACAGGCTCTGAGCATATCCTCCAACGTCTGTATTGTTCGTTCAGATTGCCCATCCGTCTGAGGATGATATGCTGTACTGAATGATAACTGTGTTCCCAAAGCTTTGTGTAAACTCCTCCAAAAAGTAGACAAAAATCTTGAATCTCTATCAGAAACAATAGACAATGGCACATCATGAAGTCTGACAATCTCCTGAATGTATAATTGGGCATAGCGATCCATGGAATAGGTAGAACATATGGGAAGGAAATGAGCAGACTTGGTCAATCTATCGACGATAACCCAAATAGCATCATGACTCTTAGTAGTCTTTGGCAAACCAGTTACGAAATCCATGGTGATCCTTTCCCATTTCCATTCTGGAATAAGTAGAGGTTGTAAAGTCCCTGCGGGTCTTTGATGTTCGGCCTTTATTTGCTGACATGTTAAACATTGCTCCACATGCTGGGCGATGTTCGTTTTCATACCCGACCACCAATAATGCGATTTCAAGTCTCTATACATCTTAGTAGCCCCTGGATGTACTGAATAAGGGGTTGAATGTGCCTATTTTAAAATGTCTTCCCGAATGTTATCAATATTTGGCACACAAAACCGCCCTCTAAATTGTAAAATATCATCCTGAGTCATCTTAAATTCAGTAGACTTCCCTGCAGCAACATATTTTCTCATATTGATGAGATATTCATCATCTCGTTGTCCCTGTTTGATCCTATCAATTAGCGTAGGCAAGTAAATGGCAAATCTGATTTTCTCCCTTATCTTGCAGCCCTAATCTTGTGTGTCTCATCTATTTTTATTTGGTTGCAACCTATCTTAATCACCATTCATTCCCATAGGTAATTCCTATGTCCGTTCATTCGATCTCCAAACCGATTCGCATCCGATTCTTAAAGAATTATCTAGTTTGCATTTCTAAAATCATATGCACATAAGGGCCTTGTAATATGACACTTAAATCATATTATATCATGTCCAATATCCCAAGTATGCTAATTTATAAATATATACTTTTGAAATAACTTGATCAAATCAAATTAAACCGTATAAGGTTACTAGTAACACTTTTAGCACTTCCAAAATTATAACCTATATATCCCATCTATATCTAATATTGATCCACCTCATTTTCTTCTTATTTCAATATAAAATCAACTACTTAGATTAAGAAATTCAATAACTAATATCGTGCAAGAACTTCAGAATTAAGTTTAATATTCAAGAATGTCGTATAAAATGAAATAAATTATGCAATGTTAATAGAAATGCAAATAGCATATAAAATTAACATGTAATGCATGAATCATATTTGGCCATGTGAGTAGTAAGAGGCTCGGGTATCATAACATAACTTTTAAATTTACTCACTTTGCTTATCAATTCTTTATGACCTCTTGGCCTAAATTAACTTAAGTATTGGAAGGTCTTAGCTGGGGCCACCCCAATGAGCCTAACGTGTGTTGTTATTTTAGGTCATCTCAAACTCAATGCACCCAAACTTTAGATCATATGACCCGAACACAGATACATTGATTTCTCCCAAATCAGTTGGCTCCATCTGTGGGAAATTGAGGTTGAACTAGGTATGGAGAATACAACCAAGAAGACCATGAAGACACCACAACATATATATTTATCCTCCCCTTCTCTCCAATTCGAGAATAATCAGGCTAAAATAGGGAAAGAGCATATGATCTATATGAAAATTGGAAACTTTGAGCGACTGGTGATGGATATTAGCAAGCAAATCTTGGATGAGCGTGAAAAAAAAGGGAAAGGCCCAACAACTTCACCTCCATGTGAAATAACCCTTGAAAAGAAAGCAGAGAAAAGAGCCGAAAGCTTCGACTGGATGAGGATAAAGCTAAAGAGGTTGCTAAAAAAGCCCCGAGACTTGAAGTGAAGTACCCAGAGAAAATTCCTAAGGAACCATTGAACAAAATCAACAGGGAGGAGGTGCAATCAAGATCAGACATAAATGAGCTCATTAAACAAATTGAGCAAGAAAATCACAAGCTGGAAGATAAAAAGAAGAGGGGGGCAGTGACATCTACTCTACAAAAATAAGGATCCTCCTTCTCTCAAGGTATTTTAGCGGAGGTTGTTACCTTTAATTTCAAAATTTTAGACCTCTTTAAGTACGATGTAATTAGAGATCTACATAAATACTTGACTATCTTTGATCATATCATGCAATTATATAGCCAATCAAAGGCCATTAATGCAAGGATTTCCATCACTACCTTGACGGGCGAGCTCAGGAATAATTCATGGGCCTATCTATGGGGATAGTGACATCATAAGAATAGCTCACATGGAAGTTCCTATATCAATTTTCAAGTGAAAAGTGAGCTAGGAAATCTGCTATGCAATTATTACCATCAGATAGAAAGAAGATGAGCCCCTTAGGGACTTAATTAATAGATTTAACAATGTGGCCCTGAAAGTGCAAGATATGAGTATCGACATGATGATAAATATCTTGATCAATGGGTTGAAGAAAGGACCTCTCAATTCAGCTTTAGCTCGAGATCCCCCATGTAATAAGGAGCACTTAATGGAAATAACCTAACTATATATACATGACAAGGAATTGAATGCTTTGAAGGATTAAGAGTGGGCCCAAGTGAGTGTGAGAGGAAAGAAGAAGAGGGATCTTAGAGAGGTCCCCGATTTAGATATGAGAAAGATATAGATTGGGGTCGAGATCAAAATTATCCTCATTTGGGAAGATATAACCATTACTACATTAAATGCATCTAAAGTGTATGCATTGGTGTTAATAGAAAGTCCCAATGTGTTTCAACGGCTAAAGAAAATGAGAGAAACTCTGGGTATGAGAGACACCCGAAAGTAATATCACTTCTATAAGGATCATGGGCAAGATATAGAAGATTGCTTTTAGCTAAAGAATGATATTGAAAGACTAATTCAACAAAGATACTTGCAAAATATTGTCATGCGAGATGAGCTAAGAGATAGAGAGACAAATGAAAGCACCCACAAGAGTACTCCTTTACCAGAAAAGACCCTCTCGAGGATAACTTGCCTAAAAGAGGAGTTATCTAGATAATAGCAAATGGTCCTAGTGGAGAAGATTCTCATAATGCTAGGAAAACATATATCAGATCCTTAACAACTAGCATGAAGACAAGAGGCCATGAGGTGCAGAACATATAGAGCTCAACATTTATTTTTTGATCGTAACTTGGCGGGGATAGAAGCAGGTCAAAATAATCCCATGGATTACTATGGATATCACTAATTTTGCGTTGCAAAAGGTTTTAACACATAACGGGAGCTCATTAAATGTAATCTTTCTGTATGTTTTAAGAAAGATGGAGTTAGATGTCATAACTATACACCTTGTTAACACCCTACTAATAGGCTTTGAATGAAGTGAGATCATTCATTTGGGTACAAATGACCTGTAGACTTCACTAGAAGAAGAGCCCTGTAGAAAGACTGTAATAGAGAAGTACCTGGTGGTTGACGCTCCATTTGCTTACAATGTTATATTAGGGAGGCCAGGATTAAATAAATTCCAAGCAATAGTGTTGAACTACCACTTGAAAATGAAGTTCCTAACAAGAGCTGGTGTGGGTGAAGTCAAGTGTGATTAGAAAAGCGCTCAGAATGCTACAATCTTTCTCTGAAATAGAGAGAGCCCAAGATAGTTGAGAAGCAAATAGTAAAGCAATCTGCTTTGTTTGAGACCAAAAAGGAATCAAACAATAGATTGAGATTAGAGGAGTTTAGAATTAAACCTTCCGAGCAATATAAGGTGGTGGAATTGGAGCCAGACAACCCAGAGAGGTTCACATATATCATGTCCTAAATAAACCCAAGGCTCAAGCTGATGACTATTAAGTTCTTGAAAGAGAATGTAGACATATTTGCATGGAAGCCTTCAAATTTCCAAGGAATAGACTCAAAGGTCATAGTGTATCATTTGAATGTGGATCTTTTTACTATGACAATAAAGTAAAAGAAGCAGAGTTTTAGAACAATAAGGATTACAAGCATTGAAGAGGAGGTCAATAAGCTCCTCAATGCAGGGAATGTGGTGGAAATCTAATTTACGGAGTGACTATCAAATGTGGTAGTAGTACCAAAAATTACTGGAAAATGGAGGATGTGCACTGACTTTTCTAATTTGAATAAAACAAGCCCCATAGACCTGTATCTCTTACCTTGGATTAACCTCTTGGTAGACTACACAACAGGATATGCGTTATTAAGCATGATGGGTGCATATCAAGGTTACCACAAAATTCTCATGGCAGAGGAGGATAGAGTTAAGACCTCTTTCATAACTGAGAAAGGGGTCTATTGTTATACAGTGATGCCATTTGGGCTAAAAAATGCAGGGGCATCCACCAAAAAACTTGTTCGTTGAAATATTTTGCTAACCGCAAGTGAACGGTGTCAAGTTTTAATACAACGGTGAGTTGAGTATCGTATCCATAGGGATTGTAATCAAAAATTGCATTAAGTACTATAGTTCAAATAGTCCTAATTTTATCTAGAAGATCGAATGATTATTGGAAAACAAAGTAAAGTAAGATAAAAATGCATAGACAAGAATGGAGTTTTTAGAAACAATATAACAAGCACCTTATGAACAAGATATTCTAGAAGAATAACTCACCTAATTATCACCTATGTTCTTCCTTCTAAAATATATCAATTCAAGTCAACAACACATGTAAGTTAATAATTCCTGAGCTCATCAATTCCCTCTCTCGAGTGCTGAATTGACTATGAGTTCTAACATGAATTTCGATATCTCTATAAAAATTTAAGAACAAAACTCTACAAAAGTTCAATGAATTCCTCTTCAAAACTTCAAAGGTTTCATAAGCTTCTCAACTCTATGATTCCTAGGTTGTGTTATCTCTATGATCATGTATAAAATTCCCTCTCTCGAGTGCTGAATCTCATACGTCAAACAATCTCAATTAGTGATCAATTAATCAAGATGAAATACTAAACAAGGTAACACAAACAAGATGAATAACTTGAACTAATATTATTTGGAATTCAAAACATAGGATCAAATAAGGTTACATCATCCTCTAGAAATAAATGTTTAGTTCACCATGGATGAATACAACTTCAAGAAATAAATAAGAAAGAACAATTGTTCACCAATTTTTGAAGTGGAAGGAATGGTGGAAGCTCTCCTTGTCTCCAAGAATAACTCCTTGACTTTAATTGCAGAAAATGAAATGGGTCTTGTCTCCAAGTACCCAATTACCTTCTTTGGTTCCAAGAACCAATCCTCCTCCTCTTTGGTCGATGTTGATCTTGCCCTTTTAAACATATTTCCAAGAGTCTTCCAAAAGAAATCCTGAAATCCTTCCACTTTTCTTGGCTTTTCTTCAAAAGAAACCTAAAAATCCTCCCACTTTTCTTGGCTTTTCAAAAGGAACCTGAAATTCTTCCCTTTTCTTGGATTTTTCTCCTTCTTCTCTCCCTCAATATAGTGTATCCACTAGATCATCACATGGGTAATGATGTATAGGTCTATCTAATGTGTATATCTCATAAAATGCCAAAATTCGTGATCAATTGCCACTTGTCGCCAAAAAATTGCACCAACATCTTTTTTGTTGGAAGGGCAGTGCCTAGGCATGGAATAACGGTGCCTAGGTACTGTGCATTCTGTCTTGGAGGCTTTGGACGGTGCCTAGGCGCTTTGTTTTGGCACCTAGGCACCGGGCATTTTGTCCTGGCAGCTTAATTTCAACATTTTGACACTGTATAGCCTATTGAAACTACTTTTTGACCTCTTTATAAGCTGAATTATATTTTGATGTCTTCTATTGAATTATATCTATATGTCTTATCGTTCCATAGGCACTTGAATCAACTAAATAGGATATCGGTAGCCTAAGTTATGCCTGAAATACTAAGATATGTTGTACCAAAAACTTGCAGCCCAGTGCTGACTCTTAAACACAGTTTTTATCATTAAAATTGACTGAATTGGATTTTGTGGTAAACATAGAAGTTATAGATATATCTCTTGGATTTCCAATGGATCAATAATAAATGTGATATGAAATTAGGTCCAAGAAATATGATTTAAATACAAAAACTGCCATTAGTAGCACCACAACTCGAATTCTTCACATTTCAACCAAGTTTTTGATATGTTTCCATTTTCTTCTCTTATTGTCACTACCTACAAGATTTGAAACTAAATGTATAAAAAGTAACAACAATACTTGAAAGCAAACTAAATGATAATCAAAAGATGTATGAATTATCGGTATAAAATCAACTTATCAAATACCCCCCTAACTTTACCTTTTACTCGTCCTCGAGTAAAACTCAAAATCAAACAATCATAGGCTCATAATTTGATAATGAATTATAAAACTTGATCAACCAATTCAAATGCCTCATCAATTCTTATTGCACATGAATCCAAAGGTTAGTCCCAAGGCTAGTCAAATGACACTACAAAACTTGTGCTTCATTAATCTAGTCATGAATTCAAAATGTGTGTGTGTGAAGTGTCAAGCTCAAGTTTCATGCATGCATTTTAGGTATGAATTTTACAACCAATGATTTTCATGATCTAAGCAAGGAGTTCTAGGTGTTCCATATGCTTGCTTTTCATACACATTCTCCACTAATATAGATACTTTATCAATTCCTTACTTCTGAGTATAACCTTTCACGACCTCTGGTACCCTCAAGTTTACTTCTTTGGTGACACCTTGATCGTAGGTCTTTGCAGCCATAGGGGAATAAGAATTGATGAGGTGGCCAAGAACTACTTGCAGTCTTCTTTGAAGCCTAAATCAGATATGTTCTATAGATTCCACAATGATTATGATTATACAGTGGACAACTCTCGTCACTTGAGGGCTGAGATAGAGCAACTTATCCAATTTGGCTACTTGAGAGAATGGATAGCCAAGGATAGGGATTATAGTCCCAGAAAGAGGAAAATTATCAAACCTCCCAAGATAAGGGACAAGCCAAAAATTAGGGAGAAGATGGAGCCGGGCAGAGAGAAGATCTACCTCAGCCCCCTAGAAGAGTACGGTGTTAAATTCTAGTATAGCAAAGTGAATAAAGTATCGTCTCAATAGGGATTGATGTGAAATGTGTCCTAATTACTATAATTATAATATTCTTAACTTTATCTAGATGATTCAAATAAGAGTTGTAAGAAATAAACTAAAAAATCATAAAATTAAACTAGAAAAGTTCACTTAAGCAATTTATCAAACATTTAATAGACGATTAATTCTAGAGGTATGTCTTATCTAGATTTAACCTATGTTTATCAATCTAATTCATCAATTTCAAGCCAAGAATGCTTAAAGTAATCAACTGTCTCTTTTGAGTGCTGAGTGATTATAAGTTCTAATTCGGATTTTGGTATCTTTATAAAAATCTAAAACAAAAATTCTATCAAAGTTCAATGGATTCTTTCACAAGACTTCAAGGGGTTCATAAGCCTCTTGACTCTGTGAATTCCTAAGTTGTACTATCCTATAGCCATGCATAAAATTTCCTCTTTCAGGTGCTGAATTTCACATGCCCTAAAATCTAGACTATTGATCAAGTAATTTAGATGTAATCAAATTGAATAGTGCAAATAAATTAAAGAACTTAAAATATGATAATTATAATTCAAAACATAGGTTCCAACTTTGATTACATCAGCCCCTATAAACTAAAATTTAGTTCAAAATTAATGTAGAAAAACTCCCAGACAAGTTCTTGTTCATGATTGATGAAAGAAAAGAAAGAGAGAAAAGAAAGAGAGAAAAGAAATCGACAACCAAAAGTAGGAAATCTTCTCTAGCCTTCTTGTTGTGTTTTCAAAGTCCTAAAAGTCCCTTGAATGAAATCTAGGTCTTCTATTTATACTTTCCTTCCAAAAATACACTTAAAATACCTAATTCTTTTAAAAGTCTAACAAATGGAGGCCCGACGCGATGAAATGATGCCCGATAGCAGTTTTAAATCATGCCTCGGTGCCGTGTATTACACCTTAGTACATTGTTCTCTATTTTTAGTGCCCTGGCATGATAATTTGGAGGCCCGATGGCAAGTGCTATTCTAGCCGCAGCTAAAAGTATTTTATCAAGTGTCTTGCAATCAATTTTTAATTTTTTCTCGTATGAATTAAATTTTGGTGTCTTCATATGAAATGTATACATGTCCTTTTAGATTTTCATAGATGCTTGAATTACCTCAATATTAGATTATGAAAAAGGTTATGCTAAAAATATCAAGATGTGCCAAATCTGAAAGTTTCATTCCACTATTGATTTTTTAATCGGTATTTTCTCATTTTCTCATTGAAAATGAATAAACAGGGATTTTTGGTCAACATAAAAGTTGTAGCCCTATCTCTTATATTTTTAATAGATTAAGAATTATATCAATAGAATGTCAGAGCAAAGAGTTATGCCTAAAATACAAACACTTTCGTAGTAGCGGTAGATGCTGAAACTCTCTTAACTTATGGCCTTTGCATCTCGTTCTTCAATTCTCTACAAACTATAAATAAAAAACACATAAAGAGAAATATAAAATACCTGAACATGAACAAATTATTAAGCTAAAGGTATTTCAATTATAGGTAAATTACCTACTTAACAAGTGTTATACAGATGATCGTTGGAGGACCAATTGATGGATACTTCAACAAAACTAGGAGATCTTATGTGATGACAACCCAACAATGGGCAAGGCAAGGACAACATGAAATTAGTCAAGTGGCGAGGGGCCCTATTGTTTAGTTCAGCCCCAAAGACACCAAAGGTCTCCAAGCGCCCCACAATGATGCCCTGGTCATCATGGTCATTATGGCAAATTAAAATATGGCCAGAATGTTCATTGACACATGTAGATCAATTAATATCATTTTTATGAAGGGTATATGATAATAGACTTGGGAGTGGAGCTGCAACCTATGGATATAACCCAGTTCGGGTTTGGTGGAGGAGTAATAGAGCCATTGGGGCAGGTCATCCTATCTGTAACCTTAGGAGCAGAACCTATGCAAAAAACCTAAATGGTAAGGTTCTTGGTAGTTGATACATGCTCTACGTATAATGTAATCTTAAGTAGACCTACCCTCAATATTTTTTAAGTAGTAGTCTCGATGTTCCACACAAAGTTGAAGTTCCCATTAGGGAAGAGAGTTGGTGAGGTAGAAAGAGATTAATACTCATCTCAGAAGTATTATGTTGAAGCTGTTACAAGAGAGCAGACAGTGGAGAACCTATGGAGGTAGATCTCCCTAAAGAGAGTGAAGAGAAGAAAAAAGTGGATCCAACTAATCTAGCTCCTCATATCTAGTGTGTAAGGAGAAAATTACGAGGATTGCGTCACAACTGTATCCTAAAATAGCTGATCTGTTGACTTAATTCTTAAGAAAGAATATGGACATGTTTGCATGGTTAGCTTAGGACTTGGTAGGCATTAGTCCCTAAGTAGTTGTGCATCACCTCAATATGGACTCAATGGGCAAACTTGTTAAGCAGAAGAAGAGGCTCTTTGCATTGGAAAAGGATAAGATCATACTAATAGAGATGCTGAAATTGCTAGAGGCAGGACATATAATGAAAATACAATTCTCAAAGTAGCTGTCAGTGTTGGTCCTCAAGACCATGGGAAAAATAGATAATATGTATAGAGTTCCGTGATTTGAATAAGGTTTGCCCTAAAGACTACTATCCACTACCCAAGATTGACCATCTCGTGGACTCCACCTTGAGATGCGAGTTGCTTAGCATGATTGATGCTTCCCAATGCTACCATAAGATTATGCTTATGATGGAGGACTAAAAGAAGGTTAGTGGCACTTATTATTATGTTGTTATACCCTTTGGGCTTAAAAATACAGCTGTTATAGAAGATCGCCTAGTTTACCTCATGTTTATAAGATATCTTGACCAGAACATGGAGGTGTATGTAGATGACATGTTGGTAAGAAGTAAGAAGGCAGAGTCTCATATGGCTGACCTGGTGGAAACATTTGAAGTGTTTTGGGAATATTGAATAAAGTTGAACCCATCTAAGTGCACTTTCAGAGTAAGATTTGGAAGATTCCTGGGTTACATGGTCACGTAAAGGGGTATAGAGGTGAATCTAGAGAAGATGAAATCTGTATAGGATATGGAACCCCCCAAAATTTTTAATGAAATTTAGCACCTACCAGTTGGATAGTAGCTTTGAGTCGGTTTATATCTAGGTTACCAAAGAAGAGTTTACCTTAAGATATTAAGCAAGGCCAACAGGTTTGAGTAGACAGAATAATTCTAGATAGTCTTTGAGGAGTTAAAAGAATTCCTAACTAAGTTACCCCTGCTTACCCGATGAACCTTTGTATATATATCTTTCGGTAGATGAGTTGGTGATCAGTCCAGTTTTGCTCGGAGGAGAGAGGACATATCATAAACCTATATACTATGTTAGTAAATTGTTGTAGGGAGCAAAATAAAGGTACTCTGAGGTAGAGAATGGAGGCTTAGTGCTGGTGATTATAGTAAGAAAGTTGATGCCATATTTTCTATCACTAAAAAATAATCATCCGCACTAACATACCCCTTAAACAAATATTAGGGAAGTGTGAGGTGTCAAGAAATATGATTAAATGGGCCATTGAAATAGGAGAGTACGATGTCGAATATTAGCCTCGAGCTGCAATAAAGCTCAGCCCTTAGAAGATTACATCTAAGAGATGACCAAGATGGGGGAGGAGCAATGGAAGTAGTTGTTGCATGTTGATGGCTAAGCCATAATATCGGGATATAATGCAGGTATTGATCTCACCAGCATTGAGGGCGATAAGACAAAATATGCCATATATCTTGAATTCAAAACCTCAAACAATGAAGGAGAATATGAAACTTTGGTCAGAGGGTTAAGGATGTTGTTTATTCAAACTCCAGGCTTGTAATTAAGAAGATTGAGAGGAATTTAAGGTTAACAAAAAAGGAATACAAAAGTATATGAAATAGATAGTAGCTCTATGAAGCTAGTTTGAGACAGTCTTGATACATAAGATACCTCGAGCGGAAAACACATGGGTGGATTACTTGTTGAAGATAGCTAGTTCTGCAGTGGATTATAGACCAAAAAGATCACTTCAAAAAAACACTAAATGGAAGGTCAGCACGGTAGAAGAGAAATAGGATTAGAGAGTTGCGACTAAGATATTTACAGAATAAAACCATGTTGGATGATAAAAGAGAAGCAGCTCGGCTATAGGTACGAGCTACTAAATTCTACATTATAGAAGGATTACTCTATAAATGGTCTTTCTCATCTCCTTGCCTCAGGTGCCTCTTAGTAGAGGAAAGAGCTTACGTGTTGAAAGAATTAATGAAGGATGTTGTGGGGATCACGGAGACAGTTAAAGTTAATTATGGTAAGATACTTCTAGCCAACTATGAAAAATGATGTGGAGGATTTAGTTCATACTTATGAGAAATGCCATAAACATGCACGATTAATACATCAACTAACTGAGGATTTGAAGGTCATGAGCTCGCCCTACCATTTTGCAAAATAAGGAATTGATATTGTGGGACCCTTTTTCTTAGCTGTATGAAGATATGAAGATGGAGATTTCAGGTGGGAGATTTGGTCTTGAGGCAAGTTGATGCCTTGAAACCTACGGGGGAGTTGGAAGCGAAGTAGAAGAGACCTTATAAGATCATAAAACTGTTGGCAAGGGGAGCATACAAGCTGGAAGATTTGGAAGGACGGAAGCTATCCCCATCTTGTAACATTTGCCACTTTGTACTTAAAAACTACTTTTCTTAGCTTACATTAGATTAGTTTTGCATTTAGTTTCATGTTTTTTTCTATTATTCCCTTTTTTATATGAAGAAAATGGATAACAATGACTGACCTCCCCTCAAGTTACCTTACAGATAAAGCTTTGGAAAAAAACCCTGAGGAGAGTTTGCAACGACCAATATCCTTAGGTTAGTTAAGGCAACAAAGCCCCCCATCTCAAAAACCCTAAGGAGAGTTCAAAATAACCGATTACCTTAGGTCAAGAAAGGTAATAAAGCCTCTTTGTCTCAAAAACCCTAAGGGGAGTTCATGACAATTGATATTCTTAGGTTAGTGAAGATGATAAAGCCTCCCTATCTCAATGACTCTGAGGGGAGTTTACGACGATTGATCACTTTAGGTCAAGAAAGCTAAAGCCTCATTATCTCAAAAATCCTAAGGAAAGTTCATGATGACCATTCTCTTTAGGTCGGGAAACATAATAAAGCCTCCTATCCTAAAAGCCCTAAGGGGAGTTCAATAATGACCAATTTCCTCTGGTTAGGAAAAGCAATAAAGCCTCTCTATCCCAAAAATCCTGAGGAGAGTTCATGACAACCAAATTATAAGTGTGAATTACATTACAAGGCTAAGTAGAATGCAAAGTTCTGGAACTTGAATGGATTAAACTCAAGTCCAAATTTGGAGGATAAACAAGCTTCTCGAGTAAAAGAACATAATTTTCCAGATCATTTAAATATGATTGTTGCAAATATTTATTTAGCAATTTTAGTAATATATCTCAGTTTCGAACTGGGTTGAACAACTAATGATTAGATATTTAGTTGGCTTTTTTTATTGTATTTCAATTTAGACTGGTTTAGTTTTTGAGCAAGTCAGTTTAGTCAGTTTATTTTGTGGTTTAATCTAGTTGGAGTACTATAAAGCAATAAGGTAGAAACAATGTTGAAGAAAAAAAATTTATTTACATGGATAATTTTGAGTACATCACTCAATACTATAATCGACTACAATGATGGGCTCCTCAACGGTAGTCTCATCATTCTCATTATTTGCATTATCATTTCTAAATCATGAACTACCTCTATGACTATGTTATTATCTATAGTACCCTAGGGGGCAGGCAGAGCTATAGACAAATCAGTTGGAATGGATAATAGGTTGGGTTGAGCTTTGTCAGTCAGAGTAAGATCAATAATCTCTTATTCCAGAGTCCATCTCTAACCTTCTAGTTCAGGGATGGTATCTGTAGCCTTTTGTCGATCCAGCACCCTGGTAAAGCCCTGCTCTAGAGCTTGCTTTTTTCAATTTTCAAAACCATAGTTAAGATATTGTAGGGCTCCCATGGTTAAATGAACCAGAAAAAACCTTTCATCTTCAACCACTTCACTTTCTAGTTCTCCTAGTAATGTGTAAAGTTTGCCTGACCATCAGTAGAGGTTAACCATTCTTCCTGGACCTTATTGTGGCTGTCCTTATATCCCTTAGCTTGGGCTACTAATGAGTGACTGATGTCATCCAATATTTGGTCTTCTAATTTTTTGTCCCTTTCTCCAGCTCCTTAATTTTTTGGACGTAAGAGATGCATCTACGATTTTCAAGTTCAAGCTTTGCCTCCAGTTTGCCAACTTGAGTTTGTGCCCATTAAAATTATTGGTGCAAGTCAGCAAGATCTGCTTGCAGGTGCTCATTCTCCTCAATAACAAAATTGGGTAGACTAACTCTCCAAGTAGACAACAATAATTATATGAGCACAACTGACTGAAGAGAGAGAAAATAAGAATTTAGAAAAAGAAAGAAATAGGGAAAGAAAAAAAGAGTTAGAACTTTTACTGGTGGTTGGCAAACAAAGTAAGTTGGGCCTCGTAATCAAGACCTTCAAGGATCCTTTAGTCCATAGAAGACTTAATTTCTAAGAGAAATTGAGTGCAAAGATCACCATTACTTATTTTTTGTACTAAGTTGCTGGCGAAGAATGTAGCATCAGGAGATGAGGTCGATGTAAGGGCTTGGCTCACAGCTTCGGTACACTTGGATAAAAGTTGGGAGCCTCGAGCTACATTACTACTCCCTCTAGATTGAGGGGTTGTTTGCCCAAGATAGGAGGAGAAGCCTGTGAAAAGTAGCTGCATGGGTTGGAGTTGGAGGCCTTGAAGTTGGTGGTGGTGGTTGTGGCCTTTGAGATGGGTCCTATCAGTTTGGTGGGGCTTTAGTCAGCCTCTTGATATCCCACAATAGCAGCAGTTGCAGTTTTCCTCTTTTGCATGTGTTCCATGCGATTAGGAATGGGAATGTAAGAAGGATGAGAAATGATAAGGCATGGATGGTTAGGAGAGTTAGTACTTAAGGAGCCAAGTAGTTTGATCACTTGGGGACTGAGACAGAAATGGTAGATGAGGGGTTAGGATGCTACCAATTCCTTTACATTATACTTATCTCTGTTAACACGTTGGGGAAGGGCTTTTTAGAAAGAAGGTATGTTTATGGGGTGATATTTAATTTGGTATGGTAGAGTTGTTATCCACCAAGTTAGGAATCCCCAGGAGGTGGGGCATTAGATGAAAAAGTAGTACTTTTTCCAGCACTTACTTGAGTTGGGGCACTAGACTAGGAACTTCGTAGCTCTTCACAAAGTGAAATAAAATAGACTTGGAGTTTGGGTTTTGGCATGAAAATATGAGCTAAAGAGCTCGGCGTTTTAGGATCTTCTCCCAAATTGGATGAGCATGGAAAATCCAGCTGATAGGCCTAGGCCCAAATGAACATAGGCCTAATATGTGAGGCCCAACAAGCCAACTCTACTATTAATGCTTATTTTTAACAAAAAAGAAAATGCAAGTGGAATTAGTATTCTTTTATTTATTCCCTTTCAACTTTCTTGTTGAATTATAAATTCTATGTTAGGAAATCCTTTAGTTATGCAAACCAAAATTTTGTTTTGCATAAACCATAATGCCCAAAATTTTAAAACTTTATGATTTTCACAATATGGTAATTTGGAGAAAACATACATTGATCTATGATTATTATGAAAGTAATTGCAAGAAGATTTCAAAGAAAACAAGCTTCTCTCTCTTGACCCCCTTAAAGTTCTTACATATACTTTTTTTTATGGTGAAAAAAACTATCAATTAATGGATAATGAGAGGACCTTCTTCAAATTAAGCTTTATTTTTATAATCAAATGGTCCATCAACATATGCAGTAATTAGAAAAGATCTCTGTATTGACCAATAAGATTTGACACATGATAATTATTAAATTGAAATTATCTTCTAGTTAAATTAAAAGATAATTACTTAAAATAGGACAAGTGGGACGTAAAAATATCTAACATTCTCTCACTTGGCCTATGTGGCATATTCAACTTAATGGTTTAATAATAAACATAATGTGCAATACAAGTCAAATCCTTTCTTAAATTGGTCAAATCACAAATTCATTATTAAGTAAAAATTAAAACAAATTATGGTGGTTGTACATCCTTAGTCGACAACATAGTCCCATCCACGTATCACAATATTAGTTCTATACTCAATGTGACCTATAATGAGAGATGACATATTGGTCCAACAATGTCTTATCATAGACAAATCTTGTTAGTGTCATCATAATTCATTCATGTATATGCATTAATCTAATGAAACAAGATGCATTAATATATTAGAAACATTAAATTAATGAGCTCAGAGTGTCAAATACATAAAGAACATAAAACTTCATCATAGTGTCAACAACAATTGTAACTAATGCCCATTCTTTCAACAATTTAAATAAATGTCTTTGGTGACAACACTTTCATCAATGGATCCACAACCATAAGTTAGTGCTAGTGTGTTCGATTGACACTCTTTGTTTTTAAACTTTTTCTTTATTGATAAATTATTTTTGTTCCATGTTTTTAGAACTTTTGGAATATTTTTCATTTTTAATAAAGAAGTATGTTGCAGTAATATCATAATAAATATTCAGGGGCTTGGCTATTATCGACAATGTCAAGTCCTGAAATAAAGTTTTATAGCCATAATTCAGGAACAATGGTCTCAAAGCATACCACAAACTCAACATTTTTAGTCAATGCAACAATGACACATTGCTTCGCACTCGTCCATGATATTGCTCCTCCAACTAAAAGAACAAATAGCCAAATGTGGACTTTTTATATCCACACATCTGGCATAACTTGAATCTAAATGTCCTATCACCTAAAGATGATCGGATCTCCTGTAAGTGAGCATGTGATCTTTTGTTCATTGTAAGTATCTTAATACTTTCTTTGCAGTTTTCCAATACTCCTTTCCAGGATTAATTTGATATCTACCCAGCGTGCCAACAACAAAATTGATGTCTGGCTTGGTACAAGTATTATGTTTGCTATACCACGGGGTGACACAGTGGAAAAATAAAATTTATAAACAAGCATGCTGAAACATAATTAAGCACGTACCCTATGTTCGCAATGATTCTAACGATCGTGCTTTTATGTGAAGTGTAAAAGTAAATAAAACAATTACATAAGTTTTGGTTTAATTATACCTTACTAGAACTCCGACTATAGTAGGGATTTGTGGCAATCACTTGCCGATCTCAGGATTCCATATAGTAAAAAAAAGAAATATGAACAATCTTTTTTCTGCCATCATTCTTTTTTTAAAGGCACCCCAAGAACAACTTGTCGCGGTGCAAGAGATCCTACCACAGGGGCACCAGAATCTACCACTCAACGTGGTAGAAGTGCCGTCAACATTCAACAGTCAATTAGAAGTGGATCATCTACTGGTTTCTCCAAGTAAATCCAAAAGTTCCAAACATACCTCATCTAAAGAAGTCCACACAATAGACAAGAACCATCGAATCACAATTGTGCTAGTGATGGTGAATCATTTTCTTAAACTAAAATAATAGAGTGTTATATAAAACACCAACTCTTAATCCAACTAGTGGAAATAAGAATTGTGTTGATAGAATAATCAAGAAAAAATCCTTGATTGTTCTAGGAAAAAGACTAGAAGATGAACTTTTATTTTTATCCAGCTCCACATACAAAATCCTTTAAGGAGACTTTGCAAGCATTTATGTACGAACAAACGAACATCAATAATCAGACTTCACAAGCTATCAATGAGATTAGAAACACACTTTCAACACTGACAACTTCTTTGCATACTCATGAAAAAGGTAAATTTCCTGCTCAACCTCAAACTAATCCTTCCACTCAGTGTCATGTTTCTTCTTTAGGTGAAAATGCAGTCAAGGAGGCTAATTCAGTTACAACTCTTCGGAATGGAAAAGTTATTGACAAGACTATTCATTCCAAGGAGAAAGTTTCTAATCCACCTCTAGAAATAAAAAATGAAAATAGTCTTGATGATGAAGGTAAGTTTGAAGAAGGTAAGTGTGAAAATGATGAAAAAGAAAAATATTTACCTCCAGCACCCTTGGCTCAAAGATTGCAAGCAACTCAGAAATTGAACTCAAATGTTGAAATTTTTAAACAAGTCAAGATTAATATTCCATTGTTGGATGCAATCAAGCAAGTTTCACCTTATGCCAAATTTTTGAAAGATTTGTGTACAATCAAAAGAAAACATCATGTACAAAAGAAGGCATTTTTAACTAAAAGTGTTAGTTCAATCATTCAACAATTCACTCCACCTAAGTACAAAGATCGATGTTGTCCAACCATTTCATGTATCATAGGAAACACTAGAATAGAGTGTGCTTTGCTTGATCTTGGTACTAGTGTAAATCTTCTACCTTTCTCAGTTTATGAACAGTTAGGTTTGGGAGAACTTAAAACAACTTCTGTTGTACTCCAACTAACTGACCATTCGATTAAAGTTTCAAAGGGAATAGTAGAAGATGTGTTGGTACAAATTGATAAGTTTTACTTTCCAGTTGATTTTATTATTTTGGACACAGAGTCTGTTGCACAAACACATACACAAATTCCTATCATTTTGGATCATCCTTTTCTTACAACTTCAAATGCTTTGATCAATTATAGGAATGGTATTTTGAAGTTATCAATTTGGAAATATGACTTTGGAACTAAATGTGTTTAATATTTGTATGCAACCTGTAGAAGATGTCAAAGTACAGGTAGTGGATTCAATTGAGGAACTTGTTCATGAATACTTTACTACTACTAACTCTTCATATTCTTTAGAGACTTGTTTCGAAAGTGAAAGTATTTGTAAAAAGGCACACACTAATACTATCTCTGAATTTTTGCAGGTACAAGAAAAATATTTTTGGAAGCCAAGGTTCGAAAAACTTTCATCATCAACAGTAAAATCTATTCCATCAAGTATTAAAGCTCACGTGGTTGATTTGAAACATTTGCTAGTTAATTTGAAATACTCTTTCTTGGGTGAGAATGAGACTTTTCCAGTTATAATTTTTTCCAAACTCGATGCATCTCAAGAAGGTAAGTTGATCGAAAATCTGAAAATGCATAAGAATGCTTTAGGATGGACCATTGTTGATATTAAAGGTATTAATCCTTTCATTTGCATACATAACATCTATCTAGAGGAAAATGCTAAACCTTCTAGAGAAATACAACGAAAGCTAAATCATAATACGAAAGAAGTAGTGAGAAATGAAGTCATTAAACTCTTAGATAATGGAATCGTTTATCCTATTTCTGATAGCAAATGGGTAAGTCCTACTCAAGTTATACCTAAGAAATCTGGAGTTACTGTAGTCAAGAATGAGAATGATGAATTAATTCCAACTAGGACTGTAACTGGTTGGCGAATGTTCATTGACTATAGAAAACTCAACTCAGTTACTAGAGAAGATCATTTTCCATTACCTTTCATGGATCAAATTTTAAAAAGAGTTGCGGGACACGAATTTTATTACTTTTTAGATGAATATTTTGGGTATAATCAAATTGCAATTGCACTTGAAGATTAAGAGAAAACAACTTTTACATGTCCTTTTGGTACTTTTGCATATCGAATAATACCTTTTTGATTATGTAATGCACCAGCTACAATCCAACGATGCATGCTTAGTATTTTTAGTGACATGGTTGAACGTTTTCTTGAAGTCTTCATGGATGATTTTTCTATTTTGGTAATTCATGTGATGATTGCTTATCTAATTTAGAAAAAGTTTTGATCAGGTGTGAAGAAAAGAATCTTGTGCTCAATTGGGAGAAATCTCATTTCATGGTAACAAATGGTATTGTTCTTGGACACATTATTTCATCACAAGGTATTGAGGTTGACAAATCTAAAATTGAGTTACTTACCAATTTGCCAACACCAAAGATTGTGAAGGAGGTTAGATCATTTTTAGGACATGCTAGTTTTTATAGAAGATTTATCAAAGATTTTAGTATAATATCTAAACCTTTGTGTAATCTTCTAACAAAAGACAATATTTTTTAATAAACTGAAAATTGTGAAAATGCTTTTGTTAAGCTTAAAAGCATGCTTATATCTGCTCCAATCATGTAGCCTCCGGATTGGACTTTACTTTACCTTTTGAAATAATATGTGATGCTAGTGATTATGCTATTGGAGCTGTCTTGGGACAAAGAAAAGATAAGAAATCATATGTTATTTACTATGCAAGTAAAACTTTAAATGGTGCTCAATTTAATTATATGACAACTGAAAAAGAATTACTTGTTGTAGTTTTTGCATTAGACAAATTTGGTCTTATCTTGTTGGCTCACCAGTTGTTGTTTTCAGTGATCATGCAGTTTTGAAATATCTTTTGTCAAAAAAAGATACTAAACCAAAACTGGTTAGGTGAATTCTCTTACTCCATAAATTTAATATTACTATTCGAGATAAAAAAGGAGTAGAAAATATAGTGGCTGATCATTTGTCGAGACTTTTCTATTTTACCTTGGTTTGTTGATATTGTTAATTTTCTCATGACAGGAAAGATGCCATCGCCTTGGAACTCTCAAGACAAAAAGTAGTTTTTGACTGAGGTTAAAAACTTTTATTGCAATGATCCATACCTATTCAAATATTGTCCGGATCAAATCTTTCGAAGATGTGTGCCTCACAATGATATAGATAATATTGTCAAATTTTGTCATTTAGAAACATATGGTGGTCATCTATAAAGAAAACTATTGCAAAAATCTTGCAATGTGGATTTTATTGGCCAACTCTTTTCAAAGACAGTTACACTTTCTGCAAAAGTTGTGAAAATTATCAAAAGTTAAGGTCCCTTTCAAAGAGAAATATAATGCCCCTACACCCTATCCTAGTGATTGAAACCTTTGACTGTTGGGTTATTGATTTTATGGGGCCATTTCCATTATCATTTGTTTTTCTTTACATTTTGGTTGTCATAGATTATGTTTCAAAATGGATCGAGGCAATTCCTTGTCAAAACAATGACCACAAAATAGTGATAAAATTTTTGAAAGAAAATATTTTAAGTCGATTTGGAATTTCTAGATCTATTATCAGTGATGGGGGAAAATATTTTTGTAACAAAGTTTTCAGAACTTTAATGAGGAAATATGGAATCATACATAAAGTTGCAACCCCTTATCACCCTCAGATAAATGAACAAGTTGAACTTGCAAATAGAGAGATAAAATAAATTTTGGAGAAAACAGTTAACCCAAACCATAAAGATTGGTCTCTTAAATTTACCGATACACTTTGGGCATATAGAACTGCTTTCAAAACATCATTAGACATGTCTGCTTATAGGATAGTTTATGAAAAACCTTGTCATTTACCTGTTGAACTTGAACATAAAGCTTATTGGATAATCAAAATGTTTAACTTCAACCTTGATGAAGCTTCAAAATTGCGCAAATTACAAATCCATGAACTTCAAGAACTGAGAAATGATGCATATGAGAATTCTAAAATTTATAAAGTAAGAATAAAAAATTTTCATGATAATAAAATTTCAAGAAAAATATTTGAGGTTGGTGAAAAGGTTTTGCTTTATAATTCTCGATTGCATTTGTTTCCTGGAAAATTGAGATCAAAGTGGAGTGGTCCTTTTGTTTTAAAAAAAAAACATATCCTTATGGGGCGATTGACATTGAAAATCCTAGAATTGGTAACTTATTTAAAGTAAATGGACAAAGAGTTAAACCATTTCTAGAAAATCAATTTTCACAAGAGGAAATTCTTTTTCTTTCTAACCCTTGTTATGATTAGTGTTGTATACACTCATTTTCTCTGACTTTATTTGTTTTGAATTATTTTTTTCTCTCTTTTATTTTTTTTTCTTTTCTCGGTTAAGTAGCGGATAAAGGTACTCCGTGACTATAAAAGTCGAACTTGTCAGTTTCCCAAACAACTGAAATTTTTGTACAAATTTTCTTTACTTTTCTCATTCTCTTTTCTTGTTCTTTTCAAAATGGGTGACATTTTCTAACTCTTAAGAAACAATTTTCTTTTCTTCCTAAAAATGCAATTTTGAAAATTTATAAAATCATGATTGAAAGATTGAGGATGCTTATGCACAAGGGCATCCTGGAGGACATACGATGGATAATTGAAGCAAAGGTAAGAGCAGGTGAGTTTTCACATGAGTTTCCAGATTTGCTTACTAGATACATGTCTGGTTTTGGTAAAAGTACATATTCAAAAAAACAAAGGGCGAAAAAAATAAAAGTTTGTCACAATTGTGCTAGATGGACTTGTAACCAAAAGTGTCGTTCTTTAGGAATGGTCTCTAAAAATCGAGAAGATAAACTTAAATTCATTATGAATGGACTGAGTAAGGAGTCTTTAGATCACATTATATTGACTCTTGAGACGCATTCATGTGGATTGGTACAACGTGCAATTCTTAATTTATGGGATCATTTTCGAAATGAATATGAGCTTTATAGTCTTAGGAATCTGACATTAAAAGACCCTGTTTGCCAGTTTATAAGAAAACTAGATGGGAAGTATATCCTCGACCGATATAGAAGGCGTTTAAGCCGTTACTGGACATAAAACTAGAGGAAGATGTGAGCCATAATCACAACTACATGTACATTCACGTGTAAGTAGGTAATTTTTAAATTTTGTGTGTGTCTTTATTTTCAACCTTTTTGACAAAATAAAATAACATGCAATAAATGCATTCACTATTCACACTTCAATAAATATCATTGTACTCACTCTATTTTTGCACAACTTATTTTCAAAAAGAAAAAAATAATAAAATAAAAATGGAAGTTTCTTCAACTCACAAATTCAATTGCATTTGTATTTTTTGTGGATCCAAACTTGGAAAACATGGTGAGTTTATAGGGGCAACCAATAACCTTGGTAGAACTTTAAAAGAGAGAAAAAATCATTTAGTATATGAGGGAGGCAGTTTGGGGTTACTGGGGAGTGTTGCTATTTCTGCTTATGTTGGAGGTGTCAAAGTTCTAGGAGTTATCCCAAAATCTTTAACAGTCCATAATATTATAGGTATGACCTTGGAGATGACCTAAAAGTGTCACATATTCAAGACAGAATGCCTAACATGTTAAACAATGCGGATGCATTCATCATTCTACCTGGCGATTTTGGTACACTAGAGGAATTATTCCAAGTTGTCTCTTGGGCACAACTCAATATTCACTAAAAACCTATAGGTATTCTTAATGTTAATGGTTTTTATGATGGTTTGGTATCTTTTGTAGATCATGCTGCGAAAAAAGGTTTTATTTCACCGTCTGCAAGAAGAATCCTCATTTCTGCTCCAACACCTGATCAACTTCTAGCATACGTGCCAGAACCTGATCTAGCCTTGGCCAATCTGATTGGTCCAACAAGAACAATGGTTGAAAATACAAATTGAATTTGACTCTCAGTCTGTGATACTTATTGTTAATGATTTTATCTAATAGTATATGGTTTTTTTGTTGTTTCAGCTTTATTAGCCACACTTCAGGTGATATCTTTCAAACTCTACTTTCCTATCTATTTTTGACATTGGGACAATGTCTCGATTAGGTTGGGAGGAGAGATAGTTTATATCATGACTTGTGTGTTCAATGTATGTTTTTCTAGTATTTTATTTAACAAAAAAAAATTAAGCGTGTTTTTTTTATGGGTCCATTGAAAGCATGAAAAATGGTGGTTGAGTAAAAGGTAATTGTAACACTCTTGAGACGCATCCCTATTTTTTGCATAACATGGCAAGTTTGTCAAGTTTTTAACAAATATTTGTGAATTACCAATTTTTTTTACTTTTTTGAGTCGTAGTGGTTCTTCCAACTTCAATGATTAAAATTAAGCATGACTAATATGGTTTGATTGATGATGGGTGTTGTTTTGGACTTTGATGTTATTATTTGGTTGATATATTTTGTGATAATTATACTCAAATTTTATTTTGCACAGATAGCTATGTTATTAAGTGTGAAGATAATCATGTCAAAATAGATAGTTTTTATGCTTGTGCTCTAATCATCACTTGGATTTTCGACATGTAGGAGTTGAGTATTAAAACTTTTATTTTTGGTCTGTCGAGGCGAACAATTGATAGTGAACCACTAGAAAAATGATTAAGGCATTAGGCTTTCTAGCACCATTGTCAAATCAGCTTGTTCTCCATATGATGTTTCAAGAAAACATCTCCTTAGTAAACCACTTTGAGCCTTCCAATAAATAAATATTTTTTTTATAACCATATCTTTTTACCTAACTTAAATATACTATTATCCAACCCTTATTCTAAAAATGATTGGAGTTTAAGAGACATTCAATTGATAGTGTGAACTTACAAAAGAAATTCAGGTTGGAATAGAATATAAGTGTGGAGGAGTTTCTCTTTAAAAAAAACAAAAAACAAAAAAAAATAGAAAAAATTTTTGCAAAGTGCTACGAGTTGCAACTAAAAATGAGATGTTGCAAGATGAAAAAGAAGGGTCCAATTCAATAACAATAGACCCCAGTGTTGAAATTTGTGGAGTTTGAGAATTCTTCATCAATAAACTCTCTGTCTCTAATTCCATGAGGTTTTTAGAACTTTTGTTGCATCTTATCCTTTTATTTCTTAGCTACATCACTACCCTTTGGCCCCATTACAACCTTTGTTGAAAACCTTTTGATTTCGTATGGTCCCTTCAGTATAGTGGAGATTTGCACCAAAGCAAGAGCCTATGATGTTTAACTTTTCTATTAGAGATTGGGTTATAGTTTTTGTAAGGTTTTATGAGAATTTACTTATTTGAAACATCCATAGTTTCATCACTATTGACATTAACTATCTACACACACACTTGAGTATGCTTATTGTAGAAATGTATTCACTTTTGAATGACTAAGAGTTAAACTCAACACTTATCTGATTTTATTTTCCATATTACTTTGTTGCTTCATGAGAAAAAAAGTTGGAAGGGAGTTATTATAGGTGTTTGTGAGTATCACTACTGAAAACCTTCACGAGACTATAACTCATCCTCTATGGGCCACCTAGGGGTTTAAAGGCTTGTTGTATATGCTAAATACAATCGTGATTTCCTACGAAAGTGGATTAGTTTATGTTTGTTTTAGGCTTACTCGAGGACAAGCAAGGGTTAAGTATGAGGGAATTTGATAAGTGCATATTTTGACATATTTTTGTATCAAATTCTTTATACTTTTCTTGCTTTATACTTGTTAATATTATTGTTTTATTAATATTTTGTGTTAGGGAATAAATGGAAGCATGTTTTCAAACTTGTGCAGCTTTTCTAATTTGAGCATAACTTCATGATCAAAAGTCCTATGGACCTGAAGCTTATTTCATTTGAAAACCAAGAGATAGAGGTACAACATTTATGTTTGAATCTCAGCCCAATTTAATCTTAATTATAGCAGAAAATTCATCTAATTAGTTGCACAAAATGGATCACCAAAATTCGGATCAGAGTTTAGCCCAATATTGACTTATTTTACCAATTGGGTTATATCTCTTGGCCCAAATTTATTTTAGGCTTAAATTTGGATATGTTATACAAAAGAGGTAAATAAACAAGTTTTCTAAAGACAAGATGGTGTGAAAATATGTCAAAATGATAAAAACATAAGTTGCAAGTTGCTACTGCTGTTAAAGGATGACTCTTGGACATGACTCAATAATTTGACCATATCTCCTTCATCCGACCCCCATATTTGACAACATATATATGAAAATGTATCAGCGCTAAA